>JANHGB010016068.1:3023-14086 GCA_026283785.1 Coracopsis vasa | reverse complement strand
CATCTAAACCTGCCCTGGTGCAGCTTGAGGCCATTTCCTCTTGTCCCATCCCTTGTTCCTTGGGAGCAGAGCCCAGCTTCCTCCTGGCTCCATCCTCCTGTCAGACAGTTGCAGAGAGTGATAAAGTTGTCCTGAGATCCCCACTTGATCCCCTTATCTTGAATCATTAATAAAGACATTAAACAGAACTGGCCCTGGTATTGAGCCCTGGGGAACACCAGTTGTGACCAGCTGCCAACTAGATGGGACACCAGTGTTGTCCCTTGGTTATTAGTTTTAACTGTCCTTTGTGGGTTTAACTTTTGATCTGTTAGCAGGTAATGACTTTGCTTAGTGTTGCTGAGTGAAAGAGAGCTATCATTCAATGCGGCTTGTCCCAAGAGCAGACTCAAGGGGAGATGCCCCCTGCCCCCTACTATAAAACTGTGAGAACACCACCAACCTGCTCTGAGCATCACCAGAGGGGGTTTGGAGCACCTGGAACCAAAACCTGTGCTCAGGGTAGAAAGTAGTCTGTTAGGACAAAGACAGGAGGCAATAGGAAGCCTGGGGGTTTTTGGTGCATTGTGCTGTGGTATTTGTAGCAATTCCTTGAGATTCCAAAGAGTAATTGTTGTATTTGTTATTGCTGGCATCCAGCACCCTGAAGCTCTTTCATCTGAGTTGGCAAACAAAAAGCTCTTGCCAAGATGCTGATAGTGCATTTATATCTCTTAGTTTCTGTAACTTCTGTCTGTTCCTGGGTGTGTTTGTGGTGTATTTAGTAACATTTATTAAAGAGAATAGCTTGCTTTTTCCTCTTATAATAAAGGGGTGCTTTTTGTCTGAGCTATCAAACATCTAAAACTGATGTAATAAACATAATCCTTTTGTAATGTTCTCTGTTGTGTAACAAACATGTTTTAAACATCAAAGTTTATTATTAGCATAGATTGTTCTTCAAAAGGGATTTCTGAAATGCATTGCAAATCATTCCCTTTCAGCTAATCCGTATGCATATGCAAATCCTATTGAACCTGTTTGCTTCTCTGGCATTAGCACTTGTGTATTCAGAGGTTAAAAGGCTGCATGAATGTATGGGGGGTGGTGTGTGCAGTAAGGCAGAATAAGTGATGGCATTAAGTGTCCTGAATTCCTATGCCGGAAAACATCCAGCACTGCTGCTGAGTTTAAAATACATGGGCTTTCCTCTTTCTCTATGGAGGTCCCTTGATCTGGATTCACTTCTGGAATTGAAGTAAAATGGTTGGAAGGGGCTTGGAGCAACCTGCTCTAGTGGAAGGTGTCCCTGCCCATGGCAAGGGGTTGGAACTGGATGAGCTTTACGGTCCTTTCAAACACAAACCAGGCTCTGGGATATGGTTCTATTTGAGTTGTGTATGTACACATGCCCAAACTCTTTCTGTTGTAGGATCTAGTTATTGTTTGGTGGAAAACCAAATACAGCATGGTATTGTATTGTATAACTCAGAGAGAAGTCTGTAGAATATAAAACTACTTTCTGAGTAGCCCCTTTATATGTATTTTAGATATCATTCATTTTGCCTCTCCAGAGGTGGTAATCTTCCTGTGATCCATGTAGACTTGTTTTATCAGTGCATGCTTCATTTGAAGCAGGAAGCTGATGGGTAGCACTGTGCGGGCTGCCTCTGTTATGAAAATTATCCTACCATTAAATGTGGCTGTTGGGCACAGGGGTCTACTACTTTTATTAAGGGATTACTAGGAAATGGAGACTCCTGCAAACTGGTTTGGTGTCAACTGGTTGCTCCCTGTGCACACCCTCAGTTCATTAAGAATTTGGAGAGGTTTGGGGTTAAAATTCCTGTGTTTTCTTGGCTATTACTTAATGCTGCCAGCTGCTCTGTGTGATGGGGTCATCCTTTTCTTGCCAACGCCTGTGCTTGCGGTACTGCAAATGTCATGTCAATAAACTAGTTCCCACCAGTATGAGATTTAAACATGCGGAGGCTGTGTAAGGAAGGGAAGAGTTTTCCTTGCTCATTTGAACTGCCTAGCATCTGAGATTGGAGAGAAATGGTTTCTTGATGGGTGCCCTCACAGTCAGCGTGATCTAAGCCTTCATTTCCAGTATAGCTTCTTCCAAGGATCTTTGTCCTTACGATGATGGGGTGGGATCCAGTGATGCCCAGGGAAGGAAGGGTGCTTCTGGGTACTGCTGTGGCCACAGGACAGAGCCGGCAGCACTCACAGTGTTCCTGCAAGGTCAGGAGTCATCCCATCTTCTGTGGTCCCTTGGCAGTGGATTTAAGATCAACAATCAATGTTAATAAGTACGAAGTGGATGTGATAGAGAAATGGGAGTGTATGTTAATGTGGTGATCATACATTTGTGGAACACCATTTATCTTGGATTTTAAAGGGAATATCTAGGACTTGTTCTCAGTCCTTGGGTGAAAGTAAAGCAGTAAAGTCAGCCAGGCTTTGCAGGGTTGGTAGCAACAATAGAGAAAAGTAATACCTTGCTCAGAGTATGAGTGCTGGTTCATCACCTGGGGGAGCTTTAATGCAGAAGAGTAATAATTAGAAAGCTGGTATAAGACTTAAAAGCAAATAGTTTTGTTAATAGATGTATGAATGCTTATTCCTTTTGGGTTCAGTATGGTAAACCCCAAGACTTCTCAGCACACAAGATACTGCATGTTACATATTGCTTGTCACACAACAGTTAGACCTGAGTGCCTCTCTGCTAAACAGGGATAGGGAAGAGAAGTGGGAAACAAGCTTGTTTTTTACTGCGTGCTCACAAGATACATGATGTTAGGTACCTTCTGGAGTGTCTGTCAAAGTGCCCTTTGAAAAGGCTGAAGATGCTTTTCAGAGTCACCAAAATGACTTTAAATGTAGAACTTGAAGGAAAACAAACCTTTCCCTATGTGCACTTAATGAAGGAACGTTATGGGCAGATGCTGAAGAAAGACTTTTTTCCATAGAAAATTGGATTTTGTGCATAAAAGTTCTTAATGTTAGTCAAGATGGGCCATTGCTGGCTTCAAGTCATGTATGCAAACTCCAAGAGATGTGGTGTGCTGGAGGTGCTTCTGTTGGAGATGCTGTTGTGTAAGAAAAGTGAGGAGTAAATCAGCTTCAGTTAGCATAGATACAATTGAGTTGCTCTCATCATTTATGCCTCTTCTGATGGCTGATACAGTTGCTTGTGTCTTAGGCATCATGATTTACAGTCTTGAGGAAAGGTAGGTTTAGATTTAAGCTGTGCAGTAGTGTAACTAATGAGAAATGTAGGAAATTTATAGCATTTGATGATGGATTGGGCAAGTATCTCGACATTAATTGAAATCTGAGGACTCCCTCCTGTCTTCCACTTTTAAAAAATTAAGTCTTTTTGGACAAGCAAAACTATTTGTTTTTTGGAAGCACTTTGCGTGTTTATGGAAGACATGGCTGGAATGGGAAGGTGGGAGGCTGGTAGCTTTATGTGTACTTTGTCAGTGCTTGGGTAGCTAACCAGTGTGTATCCCCTGCTCACCTGCAGGAACTGATTCATTTCAGCTTGAGCAGCATCACTTAGCTCCTTATTTTACAAGCTGTGTGACTTCAGTTGTCTCCATAGAATCCCAGACTGGTTTGGGTTGGAAGGGACCTTAAAGCTCATCCAGTTCCAGCCCCATGCCACAGGTAGGGGCACCTTCCACTAGAGCAGGTTGCTGCTCTTCCCCTAGGGTTGTGCATTTTGGTCCCAGTTCAGTACAGAAACTTGGCTGCAGGCAGCAGTTTCTGCTTGTCTTCCGCTTCTCTTTCCTATCCCTGTTTAGCAGAGAGGCACTCAGGCCTAACTGTTGTGTGACAGATTATCTGGATAAATACTTTACATTCATCTCTCCTTTAATAACACCATTGAACTGGTAGTCTCTAAAGCGATGGCGCAGCTTTCTTCTGCGCTGTCATTCTGTAAATGCTCCATTCTGGCTGAAGCTTAGTCTTGTGAAAATGTCTAAATTTCCCCATTAAGTGCTTAAAAAGTAATAAAACTCAAGCCATTAGCCTTCACTCCTCAGATCTGTATCCAGAGAAATATTCCTCAGTGCAATAAATCTGATCGAGTGTTCGACATTTATATCATTCGAATTCATTCTCTGGAAATGGACCTTTGAAGGTAAATTGCATTAAGTAGGGCAGTTTAAATATTTAATACAATCTTATTGTAACTGTTAGCAAATGATTAAAGTGCAAAGGGGGGCTTATATGTTTTGTGAGATTGATGTTAAATGCTCTATGATGCTTCTGCTCCGGTGGGAAACTGCTTTTATGACAGCTGAATGGGCAGAAAAGCCACAGAAAACAAAACAAATACAGAATTTAACTTTTAGTAATAGAGTAGATGACTTTTTATTGCTATTGGATTTGTGGAGAGTGTTTTTTGGAGCAGGATTTATTCCACCTGGGAGTGAAGCAGCAGTCTTGGTTCCAATAAGCTTTTTCTAATGGAAATGATTGTGTCCGAGAGATGGATTTTGGTGGCTTGGTAGACAAGGAACTCCTCAGCTGAGGTGGCTTATTTAATCTGATTTAGCTCCCTGGTGGTTTGTTTTGAGGAAGGTTTTGAAGGACAAGAACATTGCTGTACTTCTTGATGTTGATGGTGAGCATCTAGAACTCAACGCTTTCTTAGAAGCAATGATGTGTTTGTGTATCTTTTGGATGTTGCTGTAGTGTTACTGTTGGGTTTGCTTTGCAAATTGTGTATATTCTTCCATATAGGTCACACAAGGTCCCTTCCAGCTCTAACCATTCTGTGATTTATTGATATACTTGCTTACCTAATCTTGGGAGACAGTGATTTGCATCATTGAGTTGGGAGTGAGTGATACACAGTGTTAGTCATCGTTACCAGTGGCATTGATTTGAGATATTTAATACTGATTCTCATTTCTAACTCTTCTTGTGCCTGGTAAGACAGAAAAAGTTGCTGTTTCTGACGAGCTAGAGCTGAAATGAGCATTTCAGTGAAAGCATCACAAAGAACCAAAGGCACCAGGAACGTGTGGGTTTAAATTGATTTTAAGAGGAATTGTATTGAAGTCTTCTAGACGCACTAACACTGAACTTAGCCCATTGTAGCTGAACTTGATTATTAACTCTGGTGGGCATGAAAAGGTATTTTTCACTGTAAAATGTGTGTGTTCATACATGCATTTCCTAATTACTTGTATTATGAAATAGCCAAATAGTTCTTGGAAACTATCTGCATCTGAGGAGCTGTAAAATTGTTTTAGTAGGGTGAGATAATGGTGTGCTTTAGCAATAAGATGCAACTTCAATGCTTTTGAGAATCCTGTGTAATCATGTAATAAAACTACTGACTTCTTTGTAATGTGGGTTATGTTGGCAATTATTTTCATTCCATTAATGAGTACTACATGAGTAGCCTTGACTTCGTTCCACCCTGAAGGTAACTGTTTATTATAGTCAGAATTTAAATCCCTCAAATAATAGGAGCAGTCACACAATAGCTTCATATCCAGCAAATTAACAGCCCTACAAGGTAATGGAGACATAAATGAAGACAAACTTGTTTTAATACAATGAGATAAAGGGAATTCAGGTAAGAATTGGCTCCTGTATTAAAATTTGTCTTCCTATTTTGGGAGCAACTTTGAAGCTTTCACTGGATTAATCTTAAATAAGCTTTTGTCTACATTACAGCCTCATAGTAAAACAGATACCACAAGGAAGACAACGAGTTAATCAGACAAGGCAGGCTTTTCTATCATTGTATCGTAGTCATTCACAGCCAGTCAAGGATTTTGCTTCATGGTAACACACTTGTTTGTAACAACAAACATCAATATCAATACTTAGAAGATCAGTTTGTTTGCATGATTTTACCTGCATAGTGTAGGAAGCTGCTTGTCTTTCCATGGCATGAAATTGTGGTGGGGTTGCCTTTGTTCTTAGTCAGCTATATTAATAGCATGTTACCTTCTGACTTGCCAGCTGAATCATAGGATCCCACCCTGGTTTGGGTTGAAAGAGACCTTAAAGCTCATCCAGTTCCAACCCCCTTCCATGGGCAGGGATACCTTCCACTAGAGCAGGTTTGCTTTGGCATTGGTCTTGTTTAACACCATGTCTCCTGTAGTTTGTCTTTCTTGAAGTACCTGTTTTCATTTGTTGACTCTTTTGAGCCTGCAAAAGCAGTAAGTTTCACATAGCAGAAAGAGAGTGATGGCACGTAAAATGTATGCAGTGGTTTAAACATCTCTGTGCTTCCCATATTCTCACTGGGGCAGAGGCATGTCCCATGTGAAATACCTTGCTTCACCAGAAGGCTATGTTGAGATGTTTGCCTTTCTAGATGGTGCGTAGATGGTTGAGAAGTACAGGGAGACAATAGGGAAGTGGAAGCTCTCTGGTTTGTATGAGTACCCAGCACTTCAAAGCCAAGTGTGTTTTAGTCAAGCAGTAAAACCACAGGTATCACACACGTATGTAATCAGACTGTTTCAAGAAGCAAAGGTTTGTGAACCAAGCACTTTGTACTGTAAAACTTCCTAATGCTTTTGGCGCTTTGCACTGTAGAAACTTATTATTGTTTTGGTCAGATAGTTTGACTCTTGCTCACTTCCTTTTCCTACCCTTGTTGGTCATGCTATAAAGTGAAATGGAACTTAGTTAATAAGAGTGTTAAGTGGGTTTGTGTTTGGTGCAGAATGATGACTCATCTCTACACGTCTGGCTTTACAGCACACCGTGCAGTGAAGAGTAGCTTAAGAAGTTTCTGGCTGAGTGTTGTGCTCATACTACTTGATTGTTGGACTGCAGCATAAACCAGATCACTGGGAAGACCTGGGTTAAAAAGTTCTTCACCTGAGTTTCCTGCTAGAAGTGGTATCTGATGCAACTACAGCCTCCTCTGTGTGCTGGTTTTATGCGTCTGCTTGCCTCGGTTTTGTGTAAGAGGTGCTCGCACACAAGAACACAGTGTTAAACTGACTGCTAATAATATTATGTAGAACGGAGTCATCGTTGTTGGAAAGAACTAAAACAGAAGAGAGTTCTGAGGATGAGACTTAGGGGGGTTTTTGACATTTAATGGGGATGTCCCTTGGGAGAAACGTCCCCTTCAGCAGGACAGGAAAACCTATTGGCAAGACATGTAGGACACATGAAATACAAACTGGCTTCCCCCCAGCCAGAAAGGAGACAAGAAATTCCCCCATCCAAGCCCAGATACTGGAGGTGACCAGCACTCATTTCTGTGTTACAGCACATGGTATGCAAGGCTGCCCTCAAAACAGAGAAGTATAAAAGTTGCCTTAAAAATGGATTGAATTTAAAGTAACAAGCACAATGGCCTTAATAATGGGTGCTTACATTAATGTTTGCCATTCAGAAGCAGTTGTGGTTAGTGCTTGCTCTTGTAGTTATTACTGCTTCGCCTCTAATATGTAATTGTGGAATACATTGATTTTTATTGAACACTTACTTGTTGTAAACATGGAATATGAAGCATAAACCTGCGTGTTGTTCAAGCCAGCTTGCAGAGACCCTTCAGCCCGCTCTGTGTGCAGGCACTGAGTGCTGGGATGTGCCTGGATAACGGCAGGGGGTTGGAACTGGCTGATCTTTAAGGTCCCTTCCAACCCAAACCAGTCCGGGATTCTAACAAAGATGGGGAGGAAGCAAGAGATGAGCACGTCAGCTCCAGATGGGACACAAGCTATGTAGGGTCAGGCTGGATGGTGGAGTTCCCAGTTGTCCTCATGTTTGGTGTCTGAAAATAGAGGGTGACAAATGTTGTGACGTTTCTGAAGCTATTTCCCTTCCTTGCAATTTAAAGCACGAAGCCAATTATTTTTACCTTGTCCTTGAGTAAAACTCCCTTTTCACAATTGTTATCATTTAAGCAGAGAATCCGATTTCTCAAGTAATCCTCACGATGAAATGTAAATGTTCTCATACTTAAAAATACCACAGCGGCCTTTGATGTTACAGTGAGAGCATGCTCTTGTCAAAGATGCGGTACAGTGCATATATTGCTTAGCCTTCCTTATAAATCACCATCTTACCAAGCATCTGGTTTAGCACCAGTTGCAGTAAGGTTATTATGCTGTGCATTTGGTAGGCAGGGATCTCTTGAAGGCCTATAAATGCATCAGATCAGTAACCGTCATGAGTGTTACTCCAACACACAAGTTTGCAAGAAGAGCTAAAGTTTGTCATAGGGTTTCAAAAAGCCAGCTTTCCTTTTCAGAAATCTGGCCCTTGAGCTTAGCAAGAACATTGGGGTTTGATTTCACTCATTCTTCACCTTTCACAGATCATTGATGTGAATTGAACATTTGAATTTGAGACGTGCTGTTGTTTGTCATTCAGAGTGATTTCTGTGTATGGGGGAGCGTTCCTTTTAGATGAAAGTTAATCTTTGTGTAAACCTCCAGTTGTTTTGGAGGGTTCTGTGGGTTTGGGCCTTTTTCTCCCCTTTCCCCCAGCAGTTATAATAGGTATTCATGAGTGTTTATCCCTTCTGTTGTTTTTCAGTCAGCCATGAGCATTCTGACTTCAGCTGAAAGCTATTTTCTGCCTGTCAGTAAGTGGTAGCAAACATACTGCACGATTCTTGCCTTCCCATCTTTTGCACAGAGTGACAGGTTTTCACTGAGGCCAGTGTCTACCCGCTGTGTTGGACACACAGTGGAGATGAATGGTCCTTATATATGTTTTCATGAGAAACCAATTTTGGTTTGAATTGGTTGTAATTCAAAACAACTGTTTGCATCTCTTAAATACTCTTGTACCGGTGATAACTGAGAAGAGAAATACTGCCAGATGTTACAGGTATTATATGCCTGGAGTCTTCTCTTTTATTATTTCAAGTGTTTCTTGCTTAAAGAAACAACCACATAAAGGGCACAGTGGTGACTCTATTCACTGCCTTTTGGGAAAGAGAGCAGTGATCAGACTGTTGATACCTCTGGATGTTTTCCAGGACCCATGTTTAAACGGAGGAGAGATCAGGTCTGGGCTAGACGAGGTTTCCCTAAATGCATCTATTGTGTGATGCAGAGATGCTTTTGTGCGTTCAGTTTCAAGGGGTGCGTTGCTAGATGAGACAGCCTTACCTTGTGTCTTGAACTTCTTGTAAGGAGTCTTTTCCCCTCCGTTCCCTGCCTTTCTTGTCCTTATACTTGAATGAAGCTGTGCTAATGAGATTTGAGAGACCCGGCTGCCCCCGCCAAAGCAGCCTCACACGGCACAAGAAGTTGACGTGTGAACAGCCCTTTGAACCAAGGAAAGACAACTCTGTCAGAGCAGTTACTCTGGCAACAGGATTTCTAATGGTGATTAGCTCCGAAATGGAGCACAAAGAGGAGCCGGGTTCATTATGGAGGCGCAGCTCTGGGTTTCGGGGAGAGGAGGTGACCCGCTGTTCCTCCCATGAGTGAATTCAGCCTTCTCCTTGTCAGCCCCACACAGCTGATCACGGGACAGGAGAGCTGTGTTTAGGCAAAACTTAGCATCCAGGTGTTCTTTTCCCCACGTGCCAATGGGAATGGTGGTGGTTTGCATGCGGATCTGCTGAGCCGGGGTGTGGGAACATGGCTTTACAGCTCAAGACACTGTGAGCCCGGGTAGGTCCTTCCAATAAACAATCCAGGGAGAAGTTAGCAGGAGCTGCTTAGGAATGAGTGGTTTGACTAACAAAAAGTAGCATTGGAGATGAAAGTGGCAGGGGGTGGGAAGGTTAATTCTGTTTTGGTGAGCTAGGTCAGGCATGGAAGAAGAGGCATTCAAGTCAAGTGCTTTCTCTCCAAACTTGGACCTTCTGTTCATCTCACACACCAAGAATTTCACATGGGATTAACAAGGCCTTAAAGCAAAATGTAACTTGGAGTCATCCTGCCTTGTGAAATCAAGTTGAAATGGGTAAGAAACAAGCATCAGTCTTCCCCAAAGACCAAGTATTTGCTAGGTATCGGCTCTAAATATCCTTGGCATATCCCTGTTTATTTGCAGAAGAGTTCTTGACTTTGCAAATAAACTTTGATTGGCTTTTTGTACTGCAGATTGATGGCTTAATATAAAAATCTCAGTATTTGATAGCTTAATTGCGTATCTAAAAGTAGAGAGAATGCCATTGATCTTGAAAAACAGTTGAAATGCTTGTCACTATCTTGATTATATTTGCTCTCTGCCTCTGATTAAGTCAGTATTCATCTGGCTTAGAAACCTATCTTAGCATGTATGCTTACGTTAAACTCAGAAGCACTGAATCATCTTAGGGATGAGATGGAACCTGAAAGCTTTGAGCAGAAATATTCCTGCTTTCCTATGTTCTCTGCTCCCTTTGTAGCCTAACATTTGGTTTAATTGTGGAGCTTCGTCTGGCCTAACGTTTCAATTACAGGCACTTCAATATTAATCTGACAGTTCTGACTCTTGAGGAGCCTTTAGTTGGTTAATGAAGTACAATAGTTGGCTTTCATTAACAGCAGGAAGATGTTTAGGTACGGCCACAGCTTGTGTCAGGCGCTCCTGAAGTGCAGTATTTATTGGTGTATGTTTTTCAGCAGTGGTGGTACTGGGAAGAAGTCATGCTTTTGACTATGTTTGTATATACACAACAAAGCTGCCCATAAATCCAGGGTGAACTTGGAGAGAATTGTAGCTCTGGAAACAAAATGTGTTGGTTTAAGGGTTTTCCTACCACTGCTAAGCAGCTGGTGAGTGATCACTTTGAGTCTTAAAGATGTAATAACAGAGATGGGTTTGGGCTGAACAAGGAATGCAGCCTGTCTGTTTTCTGCATCTGGTGTTAATTCTTACAGTGATGGTGTGTTTCTCTCTTGCTATACAACCATTTAACTGTGGGGTTTTTCTTCCTAAACTCCTGTGTCCAGCAGATCTGTGGGGTTTTCATTTTGAGTTTGGGGTATTTCAGGATATTCTTTGTGGAACAGAAGATGTAGAAATGGTTTGTGGTTGCTCCATCACTGACAGTGTTCAAGACCAGGTTGGACACAGGGACTTGGAACAACCTGGTCTAGTGGAAGTTGTGCATGTGGGAGGGAGTTGGAGCT
>JANHGB010016067.1:328-53050 GCA_026283785.1 Coracopsis vasa | reverse complement strand
CAGGGATGCAAGGGGGAGATTTCATTAGCTGCAGGCTGGAGGACAGTCAAAGTGTAACCAGAGCCATATGTTGGGATAGATGATGGCGGGAGACCACCATGGAAGTAACACAATTTGAAAAAGGCTTTAAAAAAGAAGGGAACAGAGGTTACACTGGTGTTGTAGAAAGGTTGGTCATTTTCAGACCTAGAACTTTTAGATCCATGACAAAGCATAGCCAGGCCAATGATGACTCTTCCAATCTGTAAAAATAGCCCATTGCTTCTATCAATCACCCTCACATCCCATTTTCCCACTGAAACTCAGCTGTGCAGTTGGCTGTGTTTATACAAAATGTACTATAGGCACTCGGTAAAAATTCTGGAGCTCATTGGTGACATTAACCTTTCTGAGAGTTATTTGCCTACCTCCATTTGTGGGGGGATGTTCAGATCTCATCTAAAAGCCTGGCAAGTCTCCTTTTCCTTTAGGATTTAATATATGAGACCTGAAAGAGGAAGAGAGGTACTGTTGTTGTCATTTTGTATGTTGGTGTCAAAATTGGTATGTACATTCAGACTTACATAAATAAAGGCATTTCTACCATAGACATTCACTTGGTTGTGGTGATACAAGTGGTGAAAGAAAGGGGTTTGGTTCCCTCTGCATGAACTTTGAAGAAATGTAAAGAGCATGCATGATTTCTTCATTATTGCTTAAAAATGCACCAAGAGACATTTCCTGCTAGTGTTGATGGTGAGGTCTTCCTCTTGAAAAGAAGTACTGAATTGGTTTGTGTTCTTGACAACCTTTTATCTTGCACTTCAGTAGCTTTTTTCCTTCTTTGGCCTTCATCGTCCTTCATCCCTTGCTACCTTTCTTGAAGGTGATGGTACCCCTCTCAGCCTTTGTCTTGCTTTTTCTAGTCATCTTTTATAGGCCCTTCATGCCCTTAATCAACTGCTTAGTCTTTTCCTGTCTTCACCCCAAAGAGAATTGATCTTTCTTGAACCTGAGGAAAAAGAAATGTCCATAGTGGTACAGGTGAGTTCTCAACAGGGCTTTGCACAACGTTTGTCTTTCCTACAAAAATATCTTGCCTGACATAGAAGCAGGCATTTGCCTGTATCATTTTGATAGTTAATAGTCACTTGTGACCTACTCATGCCTCCAGAAACATTTGCCTCTTCCTGTATTTCCAGAATGGAGCAGAAACCCATGGTACTTGACCTAATGTTGTATTACCTATTTCTACAATGTAGTTCTTCTCACATGATTTCTTGCTGTAGGGGCTATCTCTTCTGTCAGACCTTCAACTAATATGGGGTATGGGAACTGTAGAAATAGACCATGAGATACAGCTTTTTCTGGTTCACAGACTCCATGAAGTCCAGAATATGATGTAGACAAGGAAACCTACACTTTCTGAAAGATGAATTTCTACAATCTAAAGATCTGATCATGAACTTCACTGTTTCATACTTTAATGACATCAAAGCCTGAAAGATGAAGCCTGAGAGATGGGTTAAGAAGGCTTTTACCCATCAGTAGCCTGCTGGAGTCCAGAAGTCACAACCAGCAGATCCAGCCCCCATCAGCCAGGTAAGCAATGTGTGCGTGGGCTCCCAACATGAATCTGGTGGTGTCAGTCTAGTCACTTGAGAAATGGTTGTCTCCTCTTAGGAAAGGAAATACCCACAGCTGGCTTTAACTGACCTTTCATTTTGGAAGTTTCCTTGGAGAAAGTGGCAGACATTGGAAAACCTCCAATAGACAAAACACTGGTTGGTCAATGTAATGCAGTTTGTGGCACTGCTGTCTGTGGAGATAAGCTTTACTCTCCAGGAGCGTGAAGATAGGTTGAATAGTTTTTAAATGAATTCTGCAGGTAATTGGTGAAGAGGAGGGTTGTTGCTGATTATGCTGATGTGGGTAAGGAGCTGGCTGGCCTGGCAACTGCCTCTCTTTTTAAGAGCCCTGCACACCTATAAGATAGCTGCAAAGAAGGACTGAGGATTTTGCTTTTTACACACCCACCTGAAACCATATGAGAAAGTCAGTGTGATGAAATTACTGATGACATATTCAGATACAAGGGAGCTTCATTGGTTTTTTTTTTTAATTGATAAAAGGAACTATGTAAAACACTATTCTAGCACACACTAGGTAACTAGTTGGCAAAACCAGTGCACTTAGTGCAGAAAGCTGCCAGTGTATGTCTATTCACTTAAAGAAACTCAACATTTTGATGACAGCTTAGTGTGAGCAGATAACAGGCCCTTGCATGTGTCCAAACATGGATCTGGTGGATCTGCTCTATTCAAACAAAAGACACTAAAGAGAAACAATTGCAGAAAATTATTCTCTGTAATCCAGGACTGGCCCAGAAAAGCAAGGCTGAAGATTGCTACTCTGTAGCTGAGGGTGATGCTTAACTGAAGCCCTGCTAGAAAGAGCTTCCCATGTGCCATTTCCTTATTCTGTAATGAAATAAACACCAGGAAGAGAACACCTTGATTTCCCTGCTGCCCGGCAGCTCACTTGCAAATCCTCCAGAGCTACCCTCCATGAGAGTAACATCAGCTGAGTCTGTTTTGTACATGAAATACCTGACTGAAAAGAGGAAAAAAAGTGTGCAGGTAACAGGACTTTTCAGGGTCAAAGTCAGACAGATAAACTTTTGGAACACTGAGCTGAGAAAGAGGTTGGCAGTGCTTCCCTGTTACCAGCCCCGCACAGTCTCTAATTCAAAGCCCAGATCCTGCAGGAAGGCTGTGACTCTCAGATGAAAAGACACTAACACATAGTGGCTCTTGAAGGGACAGGGGGTTAACCTTGAAATAGATGAGGTCGGATTTAACAATAAAGTAACTCCTGTTGAGAGAATGGAAATTTTGCATGATGTATGACTTCAGAAGAGGTTCTGCATGTAAACCCCTCTTGATCCCTTCCTAAAACTTTAGTTACTCAGATGACTTTAAAGATCTGGACCTAAATTCACCATCTGGGGGTAGTGATAGGCATCTGCTCTGTGGGATCAACTCGATAGGAAATCACAGACAAGGATATGTGTTCAGAAATCCTCTTCCACATCAAGAAAAACACACTTGGCAAAAACAACAGCGTGCTGGATTCATACCTACCAATGTAAAGCAAGTCACCGATTAAGTAGCATTTGCCAGTTAAGTAAGTGCAGGGTTCTGTTTCAGAACAGACGTTGTAGCAGGATTTGATCCCTTCGGAGGCTGTGTGTTCAACTTCATTACAAATTATGACCACATTTTTGCATTACATACTTTTAGCATCAGAAACTATTAATTTCTGGAAGTTTTCTTATTTCCTACTCTTTTATATACTTAAACTTTTCAGAAGAAATAGACATAACCTAGAACTGGAGAGCAACAGCATTTCTAGGCTTCTCAAATCCTGTTCTCAGTAATCTATAACTTTTAGTTTTCCAGGAAAACAAGAAGGCTGCTAGAACACTCCAGAACAACCAGTTGTTTTTTTTTTGTGATGGCCGCTGATGAATGCTAAAGCAGATAGATACACTTTAAATGACAGCATTTTTTGCCCAGAGTGTCATGTGGGCAAAAGTGCAAGCAATTTCATCTGTAGTCTTTCACTACAGGAGAAGACAACAAAAACAACAACAACAACAACAACAAAAGTACCAAGAAGGATAAAAAATTCAAGCATTTCCTTACCACATTTATTTTGCAAATATTTCTTCTCTGTTTGGATGTAGAGCTGCCTTTAACCTCTACCTGCTGGATTAAAAACAGTGAACTTGCTCTATTACATTTTTTGCCTGTAAATCAGGAAAGCTCCTTGATTACCTTAACACAGGGTCTGCTATATGAAAGAGAGTATAATAAATACATGCTTGCACTAACCTTACCTGAAATTACAACTCATTGCTAGTGTTTTCTGTAGTTCCATGGTTGCTGGAACTCCTCTTACTGAAGGAATCTGTGTGAGAAATCCAAAAGGATTTTATTTACCTCCAGACAGTGGTGCCTTACTCTGATATGTATAGTTAGGGCTTGGTCTGATTTATTCTGCTTCAGCTGTAGCCACCTAGGATCTTCTTTGTAAATACTGTATGATAAACAACATCCCACCCACAGTGTCATTAATATCTACTAGTCTTTGTATCACTGCTGTAATACAACTTTGAAGTTGTTACTGTTGGTTCTTTTGTACCACAGTAAAACTGTAAGAGCAGGGAAGAGAGGGAAAAATACCCTAATAGATGTTACAGTAGGTTCATTTTTTCTGTAATGAGATGGTGCAATGAGATGGTATATCACATCAAACATACTTTTGGAGTTACAGTGATATTTTGGAAAGAAAAGAGAATCTTAATAGTGTATCTTTTCTTTTTCCCTAGCTAATTATTTAATAACGCTACCTGAAAAGTAATTATCTCTGAAATACTTTCTTACATGAAAGGAAGATGGAGGTATCCCACCAAAACAGGTTGACTTTCAAAGTCTGAAAGTCTAACTCAAACCAACGTCCTCTTTGAAGAGGCACAGATCAAAACATTATTTTTACTTTTGTTGAGTAACTTTAATTTACTTTGAGGGATGCAGTAAAAAAGTCAGAAACATTTTTTCAGCAATCTGGGAAAATGAATTGATAACTAATGATTAATAATTGATGCTTTTCCAAATACGTAGTCATTCTGACATGATGGAGACATTCCTGGAGTTCTACTCAAAGCTCATCCTTTGAGAAACAGAGTGCCATTCTGACTTATGCTGAGTATTGTTAACAATGTTATTGTTAAATAACATTTTGTTTTAAAATAGCCTTTAAAAAAAATAATTAATTTATTTTGCTATGGAGCCACAGTGGTATATCAGATGTATTGACAGTGTGAAGAAAGTTATCATGCTGCCATTTTTTTAAGATATGACAATATTGTTGCAAAACATTACAGGATTTTTAGGGATCTATTTATATGGATATTTATTTTGCATATTAGAGTATACCTGAAGTGGCACAGACATGCATTCCATGTTATTCATACATCAGCCAGAAATAAACTATGTAGTACATAGGAGACTTTGGGTGTTTTTCAATATTGCCTGTCTTCTTGTCTTAATAATTTTTTCAGTACTGAGCACTTGGGGTTTCTTTATTATGAGCATTGCTCATAAAAAATGTTACTACATTCAGTCATGATGTTTTCTGTGGTCCAGAAAGAGTAGATTCACAGAAATCTCCTCTCAGCTATGGGACAGCTATCTGGTAAGCATAGTGAGACTTTTACTTTTCCTCAGTGTTTTAGTGTGCCATAAAGTTGTCTTTAAAATGCACAAAACAAGTCTCTGCTAGGTAATTTTGCACCCTCTTCTGGCCAAGACTTTCCCTTTTTAGTCATAAATCTTCTGACATAGGTGGATTCAACATGTAGTTATTCAGCATTAATACCAACTGCTCACACTGAAATGTTTATGTTGTATTATAGGCAAACGCCTCCTAACTAGAGAAATACCTAAACCCCAAGCCACTCAGATGCTGAAGGTCAGTCCTCTTCTGACCTTTTGCAGTCAAATGCTTCATAGCTGCATCTAAAAAAGAAAAAAGGGTATGTTGAAATGAATATATTCTCATGAAACCGACGCCTTCTAGATTTTCCAGCAGTCCTCTTATCACCAAGATAAAAGTCTTTTACTACAGTGAGCAACAAGATCCTTCCAAACTAGGCAAGTTTCTAGGCTTTTTTCATCACCATCTATATATCTTCAGCATGCATAGAAAAAAGGAAAAGTGCCATTTAAGTGATAACATCCTCCCTGTTCTGTAACTTGGGCAAATATTAGAATAAACCAGTACCTGCTCCTGTATTTCTCCTGGAATCCTCCTGCATTCACTGTATAAATATGAAAATAGCTTTAGCTCTGATGGCATAAGACCAGAAGCAAGACAAGGTCTGTACGTACATACTACCTTGAGCAAGAAATCTTGGTTTGAAAACAGCTGAACAGTTTGAATACTAGTCCTTAAACATCTACTACAGCGGGATCTAAAGCAGTTGATGCTCAACTCTGGGTTTCGTGACACTGTGCTCACTGAACCTCCACCAAATCTTTTTAACTATAGGCATTTTTTTTCCCCTTTCGAAAGGCCACTGATATTTTTACATTGCTGTTAGCTGAGAGGTCTCCAATTTTTGCTGCCAGCTCATTACCTGTGACAATCTTCAATAGATGCTCAATAATTACAGGTCACATTCAGTGGTAATAGTGGTCATTAATTTTTTACTTGAACAAAAAGATATTTTGTTAATTTGGTTTATTTATAGCTTGCACATGGCTTAGGTTGACATTTGTGATTCAGCATGTCTCATACATACCTTAAACCTATTCTAATTTTGACATTTCTATTTCAATGCTGATGGTTCATGATCTTTAACTGTTTTTCTGCTACACTGCATATGGACGACTTGACTTAAAATTAGAAACCAAGCAGAACCTTGGAGTCTCCTTATCTAATGGCCTACAAATACAGAAAATCCTTTGGACGCATTTGTGGCAATTGCATCTCTGTTTCTTGGGCAGTCAGGGAGGCATTATTTGCTCTGCTGATTTTGCAGTTGAATTTAACACTAAAAAGGAATTATTCACGTGGCCTGTGCACAAGACACAGTATAAGCAGAAGACATATTCAGAATCTAGGCCAGCATGGTTGGATAGGCATTTGAAAAACTCCAGTGCTCATGACTAAAATATTGCTAAAATTTCTTGAAAGTAAAGCTAGAATTTCTTCTGGCCATTTCCCCCCTTTTCCAAAGGCAGAAAATGCAGTAGACACTAAACACTAATTATGTCTACTAGTCAAACATTTATACAATAGTAAATTATTCCCGAATTGTTTCCTCCTCTTTCTCTAGACTGCAGGTTTTAAAATTAGGGGTTACCCCTAAGAACTTGAACTGAATTGCTATGCCATCTTCCAGCTTGTCCAATGGCCTGAGGTGCTACTCAGCTGGATTAAAACTGGAAGCATCTGGCCTTAATCAGTGACATCAGATCTGTTGCTTTTTTTTTCTTTCTGAAAATTCTTTATCTTTGATTAATAGCAGTCCTCTCATGGAAGTGTCAAAGAAGGATTCAGGATTTCACAAACTGTGGATACCTGGGTGGAAAACAATCATAGTACAGTGTTGGGTTTGGAAATAGGAGACTCTGTAGCTTAGGCTAAGAGAACCTCAAGTCCTCTGATTTATTGTTATTAGATAGAATTGGTTACCAATGCATGCTTTTAAAGAGAAAGGCTTCTATAATGTTTATACTTTTAAATTTACTATATGTTTATATGGGGAAAAGCTATACTAAAATCTTTACTTTTCCTTTAAAAGATCTTAATTTTCTTTTTACTATCAGAAGAAATGTATTTGGCAAACACTACTCCAAGCTTCTGGCCTGCCTGTATTTTACGTATGCTGTAGTTTACTGTTGAGTCACTGGGGGTTCTCGCAGAAAGTAGAATGCCTGGGACTACAGCGCCCAGAAGTTACGGATGCTTTCCAAAGCCTCAATAAACTTTATACATTGACTGTTTTTCTGCTATTCTGGATGACGGGAGCAGGGGCTAGAGGCTTGCACAGGATCAAAATGCCATCATTTTCACAACAGTAAATTTCACTGGTTCCAAGCTTGCTGCACTTCCATTTTTATTGCAGATACATCAAACTGCCTCTGATATATCTAGCATGTCAAGGCTGAAAAAGGTTCACACATCAGATGCTGACTTTGAGGGGGTGTTTAGGGGCCGGGGGGAAGTTGACATAAGGTACAAGCAGTCTTTCAGATGCACTTAAAACATGCCATTTTTATGATCTCTTTTTTTTTATATTTTTTAACAGACAATGGGGATAGGATGACAGTGTCAGGAAAGGTGGCTGTGTGCTCCTCTTGAACAGAATCCATTGATTTCAGAGGATCTGGACATCTCTCCCTGAGCATGTATCTTTTTCTTCCATTCCTAATAATCAGATTTTCTTTATCCATTAATTGGATAAAGCGCAAAGTGTTTCTGAAACACCTATGGTTTTTGCCTCTTACAGATAAAGTCTGTGCTATTAAATTTACGTGTTAAATTCATCCTTCCTCTTTGTCACACCTAAATAACAATATTTATATTCAGGCAGACAACGAAAAGTGAACTGATGTCTATGACTCGCAGAGAGAAGTTTCTGGCAAACTGTCATGATAAAACTCGGAGAAACGCATGGAAAGTTCTTTGGTTTACTGTAATTTTTTCTGTTAGCTTCATATATAACCTGATTTACATCTGTCAATGGATACAGAGAAACCAAGCCCACAAACAGCAATAAAAAGTCAACAGCCTAAAGCTGCTTTGACATAAAGCCAGGACAGACGCTTGCAGCTGTATTTTCTATATCTAGGTTTTAAAGGTGGGCATATCTGGAGTTCAGGCCTTCAAAGAAAAATATGATTGTTCCACTTTCAGATATGAATCTATCCTTTCTTCACTCTGGCTCTTTTTTCCTCTTGTAAATAGGAAGATATAGCTCTGAAATTAAGATTTATCTGAAAGTATGGTCAAAGTAGTGAAGTAGTATTCAATGAAAATATAGTAATTTTCATGGAAAACTGTCCTATTAAACACAGATGACATGATCAAAACCTCTTCCAGCACCTTGCCGTTTATTAATCTATTAATTAGTGATATTCTTCTCCAAAAGGTAATGTCCCTAAAGGGGAGGAAGTATTTATGAGAGGTCCAGCTGACAACATTAGCAGGTGAATCAGTTAATCATATGTTCTGGGTTAAACAGCATTACTGTTATACAGATGCTAGATCTCTGTTCTGGGGCACATATGCTGAAGAGAAGGAAAAGACAGCACCCCAGAGAAGAATGAAAGGTACCATTATTATAACTTGTATGACAGCATGATCTCGTTGATTATTCTCAGTATCTTATTTCAATTTCTGTTTTAATTTCATTTACTAAAAATGCCAGCATATTTTCTGGGCTGACTGTCACTTACAGGATTTAGTAATAGTTGCAGAGTAATATTTAATTACTTCTGACTTCTTGCTATCTATAAATCTGAAGTTCATGAAATAAAATTTTTTAGTGTCTTTTCCCTCTCCTCTACTGTCACTTCTCACTCACTACCAGCTAGTAACTTCAGAGCTTGGGAGGTCAGATGTCCTATTTTTCCTAGGCTTTTTCTGCTTGATTAAAGTAATCGGGATGGAATAAAGCAGTAAAGACATTTCTAAGTAGAACAGGGGGCTGAAGGAGAAAAGCAAATATATAATGTTAGCGGGAAATGGTTACCTTCCCACCAGCCATAGAATAACGTGAATACATGGTAAATACGATGTATTGCCAGGATAGCACACTCCCACTTTATGTACAGAAATTCCTCTACTATATTGGTGGAATACAACCATTACTATCTTTACCGAGAAATCAATTTCAGTGTAGGGGCCACAGATTTAAGACCCTGCTTGTGTACTTGATGAGTAACAGAGCCACAGAATGACACAGCCATGAGGAGCTTACTAGAGAAAATTTCACTTTCGATTAGAGATCAGAAGAAGGAAAACATATTTGAAGCTTTGAAAAGAGCTTTGTCTTTGACTGTGAGAACTTGACAACAGCTCAGATGTAGCATGAGGTCAAGACATATTTCTTTCTAGTGACTCTATATTTGACCTCCCTGGCAGCCAATCAGTCATATATTTTCCAAAGCTACTTCAGTGCAGTGAACAGCATCAGAGTATTTCAAATTTAGGTCTGTCTATAAAAATTATTCAGTAGGAACTCAGATGCAACCAAATCCAGCAAGAACAGAACTAAAGAATTTCTCCACGTTATGTTTGCATCCTCCTGCAATAGCAGTGCCATCAGCTGTCTATGTTTTTATGATCACACAATGCAATACAATGACTTTCTTCTATGTTCTAAGTCCTTCTGCAAACTTCTGAGAAAAAAACCCAACAACAAAACAGCAGGTTGAAAATGCAGAAAACAAGAGACCAGAGGTCTGTATAGTACTAACTAAGCCTGTTGGCTTGAAATACCAAGGGTGGGTACTACCTGTTGTAATGTCATACTTGTTCACATAGGCAATGCCAGTTGATTAAATATGCTCATTCTATGAGAGGGAAAAAAAAATAAAGAAAGTCTGTCAAGAAAAGAGAGAAAGATGTGTTTTGTCAGTTCTAGTTCTCTGGTTTGATTGTTAACATGCTCGCATGTATAATGGCCAATACAACATACCGATATTTTTACGTGCTAGTTTGACGAAAGACGCAATCAAGTAGGTAGCTCAGTAGTAGATAGGACCGTGCTTTAAGTAACTAAAGAAAAATACTGCATATCTAAAAGAACCAGTCCCAAAGTGATAACTCCCTCTCCTCACAAAAAAAAAATAATAAAAGAATAAAAGTCATCATCATCTCCTCTAATGGTCCTTCATGGTAACCCTGGACACTGCAGGTGTTCAGTTTATTTTCTGTGTAAGATATTTGTCATAGTAATTTCTAAAGGTCATGATCACCACATGTCCTTTCAATAAGGTGTACATCTTGGTCTTCAAAATCAACTGTTATTCCATTATAATTATAATTATCCAATATTATTATTGGAAGTTTTAATGTTTCCAATGGTATTATTTGGGGTTATTCTCAATGATTTTGTCTGCATTAGAAATATTCCACTACAGCTTGAAATTGCGGTAGTAAAAACGTGTCTAATTCTCCTGAAAAATACGACAAATACATATTTAAATGGATTAAAACAGTCACACAGAGAAACAGAAGGCAATATATTTTCCACTAGCTATATTTCCATTGCTTTCCCTTTGGAAATCTTTCTGGTGTAATATTTCAAAAGGAACTGACTAAGAGGTCATACAAAGAATAGCACAGAATTAAGTGTACTGTGACATACTCAAAGCCCTGCACTTGTCCCAAACTCTCATCCATTTGCTAACTCCCTTCCCTAACCCAGTCAACACAATTTTCTTTTCAATTCACAGAGTTAGCTTCCAAATGCCTTTCCCAATCAGCAGCTTTCCACAGGAATGCCAATGTTTGTGTTGACAATGAACAAACACACTGTAAGTGTTACCAAAAAAGAGCTTCTTAACCCACTGGTTTCAAGCTTGTAGATAAATTTTCCTCTCCTGCATTCAAGCCTTATTTCACATGTATTACATTTGTTTGGTGAAATGTGTCAGTTCTGAAGATTTGGGTCAAGATCATTTAACAAAAATACCAGTATTCATCTTTTAGAAGATATTTAAAGCATCCAGTGGAATTATATTAAATATGTATCTGTTTTTCTATTAGCTATTACAGATTTTCTTCTGTAGGGAACTAACCAACACAGACCTCATATCTAACCTAGCTCCAAAACAGTGATGTGTGGGCTGGTCTTTAATAATACAAGATTTGCCAGAACAGGCGACACTAATTGTCAGTTATTCCTTGTATGGCCCTTCCTGCAGAGGCAAGTGCCTGTGCTGCAGAAAAGGATGACTTAGATGGTTGTCTGCTTGTACAGTACTTACAATGTCATGCCTTGATTTCTGATCCCCAAATGAAAATATTTGATTCCCTGAAGTGTTGGATTTGTCTATCACTACTTTTGATTGCATAGCCATAAATGTTGTTGGTAGCCAAAGCATGATTCAGTCGTCTCTAACCAGTTTCAGTAAACTGCGTCAGTGGCCTCCACTAACAGAGAATACCACAATGACTAAACTCTGTGTAAAGAAATGTTTCCTTTCATTGGCTTTAAGTATAGCAACCTGTGATGCAAGAGTTCAAAAGCAGAGCTGGATGAGCTGCATCACAAAAGAAATGAATACAAGAAAAGTCAGCAAGAATGTAAAGCAAAGAATCCTGTGATTCCTCAGCCAAGTTTTCCTTTGTATTAAACTGTTGTGTGCTTTTTCCCTCTCCTAGTTTTAAAGTGGACCATGAATAGAAATATTACTGTCCTGATAAGATTTTGTATGTATTGTTAAGAGACTGGAAATGAACAGAGAAGCAGAACAGTTTGTCTGAGTCTCAGATCCTCTCAATCCTTACCATTACTGAGGAAATGACACTGAATCATTCCTGCTGTGCTGCCCCCACCAGCAAGCCATATAATAAAGAACATTTCATTACAAAAATACTTGGGGTCTAATGGTTATGTAGCAGAGGAAGTCCATCTACCACACAGTTGTTAAGACTGTAAAGTTACTCTGCATAATCTGTCATCATTCATTTAAACGGATGTTGCCCACACAAAAACTAAAGCTGAAAAGACTCCCACCCCATCCCCCTCAAAAATGTTTGGCATAACACCTTCAGATTATAATATAAGATTATTGACATACCCAATGTGTTTTAGGTGTTTGAAATATATATTTCTCCTTTGCTACTTCTCTTGGACTCCAAATTAACAAATCCATGTTTAATGACTTGCCCTGGTGAAGTCCTCAGTAGTATTAAATCAAATTAGGATGGATAGTTTTGCCATCAGGTTTTGGCTTGTTTTACCTTCAGCTTTTCATAAACACCACAACAGAATCCACTACCCCCAACCCCAAATCATTATGCCTGGATTATTTCAATTTTGATGAAACGGTGTGATTAATTTTTTTCACAACTAATAAATTAGAAAAATATTCATGGAATTGTTTCTGTTTATTCCTGCTGGTGTGGAATCCTCTTTTAAAAGCACACTAAACCTGGGACTACAGGAGTGTCACAGGATTCCTTTAACACACAAAATTGGTCTAATAAAACTCAGTGTAACTCCTAGTTACAGTAAATATCTGCAGGGATACCTTGTTTTAAGAGTTAACATCAGCTATTTATCCGTTTAATAAATGTACTGACCTTTTCCCAATTTCTAAGAAGAAGCAGGCCTGAAGTTTCAAAGTTATTTTAAGAATAAACAGTTAGGTAACCTCTGCAAGAGAGGATCTTCACTTTGAAATGTCACAGTAATGGCTAGGTGCAGGCAGAGAGCACCCTAGACAAGAGAACTGTTCTGTGAGGTTTACTGCCATCTGAAGTCTTTGCGTGGATGACCTGAGGCATAAACTGAGATTCTTTTCTTTTCCTTTTTTTTTTCTTTTTATTTTCTTTTGTTTTAATTAAATTTAAATCAGGATTCTAGAAAACAAGACTTCTGCGTCTCAGTGAAACACTCTTCAGTTCACCAAGAGAAAAAGTTATTGATTGGTTTGATTTATTTAATTTTATTTCTACAGAGAATCCTGTGAGTTCTGTGCAAGTGAAAATATAGAGGGAACAGTGTTCGGCTTCAAAGAGCAATGGAGGTTGGGAGGGTGAAACGCAGTTTACTGTATGGGACCTTTTTTTTTTAATTTGCCTTGATGGAAGTTGACAGCCCAGCCTGTATTTCAGCTCTGTCCACGGGCAGTGAAATGTGTGAGAAACCAATACTCTGAAAATTCTCATATGCATATGAAAAATCATGGTATGAAAGGGGGCCAAGGGATTAGGACAAGATAAATTTATACTAAGCTTTACACATTCCATTGACAAATTTGCTGTTTTTGCGTTGTTGCCTCCGACCTCCTGGTTACCGAGGGGATGACATTAAACTGGGAGAAAATGGCTTATTATGTGTGATAAATTCAAACAAAGATGACGCACTTTACCCACCAAGTATATCTAAGAAATTGTGAGGAAATGTCAAGCATTTCAAAAGAAAGCTGCCGTAAATTCTGATGCCGGAGACTTTAACGAATTTCTGCCAGAGTAGAAAGGTCTCTTTGTTTGGACTCAGCTGACACTCAGCGTGTGGAATATTATGAGCTCGGGGGTCACATAAAAGCTACGGGAGAAAGAAAGAAAACTGTGGATGTGACAAAACTCAGGCACTAGAGGGCTAAGAATTGGCATGAAGACTTTGCATTGACTCAATGCAGACAGGACATGGGAATCAGCACTCATGCATCAAAAAGGGTTCAAAACACAAACATCCATCCCCTCCTGCTCACTCTTGCTCATTCCCACTGCCCCCAGTATGTGCACTTGGTCTTTAGGCAATTCTTGATTTGTCCTGATTTCATTTTTGCTTGTGTTACAGTAACGTTTTAGGAGAGAGAAAAGATTGGGGGAGAAGGGCGGGGGGATTCAGACCCTGGAAAACCTCCTGTCCTGCTGATGTTACATAATTGATGAACAAATGATCACACGTTGTGTCCCTGATTCAGGTCAGGAGGTGGCAGGAGGAGGAAGTGCTGTCAAATGTTTGAAAGAAAAAGGAGGTAGAGGAGTAGCAATGAGACCCCCTGCTACTGTGGCAAATTAGCTATTTCACAGCGATGTTTACACTATACAGTGCTTTTCACATGCTGACCCCTTGGGTACGGGCAAGATGGAAAGGGCAAAAATGACAAAAATTATAAGCTAAGGGAGTGAAGAAAAGCAAGTGAAACAAATTTGGAGCTTCCTTGCTCCATTCTTGCTTCCATATGCCCAGCACAACTGGGTGTCAGGGAAGAGAGCTGGTGGTAGTCTCCTCATCTGCAAAAACACCTCAGCAATGGCCCCTGCATATGGCTTTGAAGGGGTTTTTGGTAATGATACCTTCGAGCAGGGGAGCAGCATGACAAGACATACTTAATTTGAAATGTTTACAGACTGTGTAGCTAAAAAAATCAATAAGTAACTGACAATTCATTATGGAGAGAGGTTGTTTTAAATTTACAACTGTTTTAAATCTAAAATATCTCCCTTCTTAGTTACTTATTTCAAGACAAAAAAAAAAAAAAAAGAAAGAAAAAGAAGAAAGGGAAAAATAATCAGATAATCCCAGTAACAACAGCAGCACCACACTTCTGCCCCCTGGATATTCCTCAGTTAGTTCCAGAGATGTACAATACCCTGTGCCTACCAGAATAAGCCACCTCTGTTTGGTGGTGACATAGTTATTCACAGCCTTTCTGACGACAGAGTATTCACTACACTCTGAAAAGGGGACATATGCGCTATGGAAAACAGCAGATTCCACCTCTCCTCATGATTTTGCCTTTTCAATGAAGTAAATAATAAACAGAACAATGCAAATTGCAGCTGAGGCGTTGCCGTTTGTAAGATCTTTCAAGAGGGACTTTATGCTCTAGCCCATAGGTCCCTCTGCCCATAGAGCTGCATCTGCTTCTTTCCTAACCACAATGTGTCAATAGCAATCAGTCAGTGGCTTAACCTGGGTATCTAGCACCTGTCAAGAGAGAGGATCAATGGGAGAGCCTATAGCCCTGTGCCACCCATGCGTTTTACCCAGCCCTGAATCCTGTAGTCCAAATTGTCTCTAAAAAAATGGTACATAAAATTTAAATAACATGCTTATTGGTCTGAGAAGGAGTTTTTAGTCTTTGTCATTACAATGGTTGTTATATACCATTATAAAGGCATTCATACACGACTAAGCTATGCAAATTACAGGACTGCATGCTTTATTATAAATAGGTGTATATTCCAGTATTCATGCCTGACAGTTTGAGTCTGTGGCTAGTCCTAAAATGGGCATGTGAAAAGGATAAAAAATGATGGGCCTGAATCATCCTGTCTCCCGCAAAAACAAAGGCAGTTGGTGAGGCCCACTTCAGCTGACAAGCATTGATGACAATGGGAGCATTAGCCCAAGGCTGAAGTGTTTTGATAATCCCACCTAAAATGACTGACTGGAAAGTTGCCAGGATTCATGAAAATGTGTTCATAATTTTGTTGTTCTGCTTTATCAGCCTAGCATTTTAATTCATAAACTTACTTTATTAATAGCATTAATAAAGTAATGAACAGCTATCTTACTGTTTGCTTTGACATGAGGCTAAATATAACCCTCCCGTTACTTATGGAAAACCCATTAGCTTTTACAGACATTGTGCATTTTATGTATGACAGTTTAACAAAACACAATTTGAATGTTGGGATAGAAACCCCAAGTATCTCCACTTGAACTGACCAGTCTTCCAGCTTTATTTGACAGGAACAGAGTCCTGTTCATTTACTACTTTATTGCACTGGAAAACAAATCTCTTCATCCCCTGCTAAAGCAGACTTTATATCAAAGACCACACTGTGTTTGCCAACCTCTCTTTAGGCACTTAGATATTATTTTTAATTCTCTGGTTCAATCCTTCCTCAACAACTGCAAGAGCTGAAACATCTGTCATTTCTCAATTCAGCAATCCCTGAAGAGCCTTGTCCTGAAATAAAGAAACACAAAGGCTGGTTTTCATCAGTGTGTTTGGCAAGATGTGACCACAATGTTTTCTGCAAGTCAGATGCCTTGACATTCCTTCAGTGAACCTGTTAAGCCACAAATTGCACCCTTCTGTAGAGCAGGTACCATTGAGAACATTTCCCCATCTATCTTTACATAGGCATGCATATAGAGAGTTTACATGATCACTGACAATTTCCTTGTACAAAGTCTGCAACCTGTTCTCCCAAAAAGCATTTTTCAAAATTAATAATTAATAAAAAAATGTCAGGCTTCAGAAATTAAAGGTTTGGTTCTCCATTTACCTCCAAAGTTTCAGCATTAAATATACTGCAGCTTGAGAATATTCTAGCCTAGATGAGGAGGGGGATGTACTGCTATCCTGTCATTTCTAAATACATAGAAATCAGCAGTTTATCCCTCCTGATATACCCATTGCTGTGCCTTGGGATGGTACCGATAGGAAAAAGAAAGACGACCTTTGTATGTGGTTAAGAGCAGTCAGAGCCAAAACAGCAGGGAGATCATTACAGAGGATGGAGCTGGAATGGCAGTGAGAGGAAAATGAGGACAAAATACTTCTGCAATTTGCCAGTAAGCAAGATAAGTGGCTTTAATTAATTACTTGCTTCTGCAATCCCTTCTTTTATATGTAATTTTATAGATACATTATTTACATTTAATTTCTTTACATTACTGTGATAATTATATAAAAGATTGGTGGTGTGCTCTGGGTGACTGGACCAGAGACTAAAATCATAACTATCTTCATACCTCCCTTGTCCTTTCCCATCCCAATAGCCTCCCGTTAGAAAAGAAAACCACCAAACCAGAGAAGACACACTTCATCTTGCCCTTGCCCTGCTCTCAGTCACAGTCTCCACTTCCCCCTTGCCAGCAACTCATTACAATGTGCCCCCTGACAGTTCCCCTCTGGTTGGGTCTGGCTCCCTGATCCACTTTTTCTTTTCCAGTCCAGTGCTTGTTTAGGTCCAGCAGCTAGGCAGCTGAGGGCACAGGAAAGGCGTTCTCCATCCTCATTTCTGCAGCACAGAACCATTCTCAGCCACAGGAGCCAAAACAGAAGCCTTCAGGGGTCTAGTTTTCCTTGTACAAATCCTGCAGTAATTTTTCATCTGCTCTAGAAAAAAGTTCCAGTTTGAGAAAGCACATAACTATCGACAAAGAGTTTTAGTGCAGAAAATACCAAACACCCCCTAATAATCATCAGTGCTACCAGACCTACCTATAATATTTTTTGGCTTAATTGGATTTACATGAAGGTGAGGGGTTTTATGTTTGTTTTGGGTTTTTTTATTTTGTTTTGTTAATTAAAAAAAGAACATTTCTCTCTGACTTTTCTACCTAATATTTTTCATTTTAACTTGTTCTAATCTAAATATCATTGTCAAGTCACATCTGGGTAGTGAAATATTCAATAAAAGTTGAGAGTGATATTCTAATCATAAAATGGAAATATATCTCCAAGAGGGACCTAACTTCTGAACTAAAACACCTGCCTTAAACTTTGGGCATAGTGGAATATCCATATGAGTCATCATTAATGCACTGAAGGCAATATTACTGTTCACAAATAAATTAAAAGGAGGTCTCAGTTTATTGCAAAAATTTCCTCAACACAAATAAGCAAATATAGAAACAAACTTCAGTGTTTGTACTGAATATTTTGTTGAACAGGAAGTAAGAAGTGTCAATATATTTATTCTCATCTCTCATAGAAGGAACTGGGGAAGACTAGGAAGGGATGAGAGTCTCATGTTTACTCAGTTGCATTTTATTTAATGAAAGTCCCTGATGTTGCAGAACACCAACTCATTGTTTTTGTTAAATAATTAAGGCTGTCTAGGAATCTGTTTCACAAGCCAGGTGCAAAATTAAAAAGTTCCAGGCAGGAAACAGGAGATCACTGTACTCCTGAAAGCAAGTAGATACCAAGTAAAGATTATGTAGCAGTACTTACTAAATTTTTTAACGCCTTCCAACCAAAGCTGAAGCAATGAAACAAGGCAATTACAGAAGAGCAACACAGAACAAGAGATGTCAGTGGTCATGGCCTGCCATTAATGTTCTGGGATGAAATGAAGTTCCCAATAAGGTGGAATAATTTGGAAAAACTTCAAATCATATCTACATATGCATAGCTACACTTTCATTTTAAATCAATTTTCTTGAAGTGCCCATACTCCAGTATCTGACTATGTCTTACTTTCCACCAACAGACTTGTGACCAAGATGTATTAGAGGGAAAAGTCTTATGAAAGCACATTTCAAAGTCTCCTGGGCAAGCTATCTTATAAGCTTCATTTTAATAATTTTTTTCCAAGTTTTTCTGCCAATTTGCAATGTAATAAAGAAATTGAATCAGAAGCTTGTTAAGTGAAATGCAGTTTTTTTTCTGGTTGTTTATCAGGGGCATAAATGCTGAAAGTATTGAAACTTATTAAAACTTGAGGTTTGAGAGTCTTCATTAATGCAAAAGTAATGAAGGCTCATCCACTAACTGGAACAGGCTGAGGCTGGAAGGGTGTTACATTCTGCTGTCAGGCACCATTTGGGGAGATTTTTTTTCAAAATGGCAGTTTACCTGTTGACATTTGATGTTCCTCCAATACAACAGTTGGATCTTCACCGACTATAACAGAAACATTGCTGAGGATTTTCCTAACAGGACTATAAAGTTTTATTTTTCCTGTAAAATTATTACTTGATTCTCAATTATTTAGTAACTGAACTTCGAAAGAAGAAAATTACTTTTGAAATATTATAGACATCACTCTGCTCTTCAACTATTACTGTATGCCAAAGAATTCATGGATGCATTTTTGGTAAGCATAAAAAGATATAGTAAATAAAACCAATATTTTAAAATGGAAAATTTGGTTGAGGTTGTGTAGTTAACAAAAAGGATGTGTGAGCCACAGCTGTGTGCAACTCAGAGTATGGCTGACACTTCTTTCCCCTTCCTGCTAAAGCTAGCAGCCATTCGTCACTTCCAGCTTCCACTTTTTAGTAAAACAAAGCCAATTTTAAAATGTCGTAAGAAATGATCATATTTTCTTCTGTTAATGTTTTGTGAATAATTCATTCCACAGTCAAGACCCTGTGGTACCTAGTTTCAGCCTGGAAGGAATTTTTATCAGATGTATAAGCTCTGGAAAATAAGGGGTTTCAGTGGAAATGCTATCTTTAAATTAATTATAGCAGTGCTAGCAGGCACCATTATACTGTAATAGTTTATGAAAATTCCCAGATAGCAGTAGATTACATCAATTGTAATATGACTTTTTATGTTATGTTCTACAAATACTCATAATTTTTAATGGTTTCAGTGTGACTTACATAAGAATCAGCACAGAGGACACAGGGAGGCAACTTGGGGGAAAGCATCAGCAGCCACCACAAACTGATTTGGGTTCAGTCATACTTTCTGAAGCCTGCTCTATAAAAGCATAACTATATTTAGTCATGCTTTTTTTTTTCTTTTTTAATTTTTATGCTTTTCTCTCCCCCACCCCCACCAAGTGACATGCCAGGAAACAATTATGTCTCTCTGAAATCCATCTAGTCACAAATGTAATATCACTGGCTGATTACTACTAGATGGCAATTAGTTTTCTCAGAAAACAAAACAAAACAAAACAACAACAACAACAACAACAACAACAACAAAAATAACAAAACCTTTTTTCCTTTTTGTAATATAGAAACAAACGTTAAGACTACACTCAGCTTTCTAGTGTAGAATAGGCTATTTCAAGTTCTAAGGGAACTCTGGGAATATCTATTACAAATCTCACATCAGGTTGCAAAGGATGTTGTCCAGGCAAGTTCTGACTACCTCCAAGGATGGAGATTCCACAACCTTTCTTGGCCACTTGTGCCAGCATCTGATGTGCCATTGTGAAGAATTTTTTTTCTAATCTCTAATCAGAATTTCCCTTGTTGCAATATGTGACCACTGCATCTTATCCTATCAGCGTGCACCTCCATGAAGAGTTTTGTCTTCTCTATGCCTTCCCATTATGCTATACACAGCAAAATGATCCCACTCACTTCTCTTCCTAATGCTGAACAAACTCATTTCCCTCAGCCTCTTCTCATACAGCATGTCCTCCAGCTCCCTATCTGTACGTCAATGTCTTCCTTATACTGGGAAGCCTCAAACTGGTCACAAATGCCACAGCAAGAGGAAGACTCACTTTCCTCAACCTGCTGTATGCACTCTTGCTGATACAGCTCACTATGCACTTGGTCTTCTTTGCTACAATGGCACACAGTTGACTCAGATTCACCAGGACCTCCAAATTCTTTTTGCTATTGTCCAAAAAGCAGCCCTGTCCTGCAGCCTATCAGTCACTTTCCTCAACTAGGTATGGCCCACAAACTTTAATTAAATAGTATTGTTCCAGTTACAGTCCCCGACAGAGGTCACTCTTAACTGGGTACCAGCTGGACTCTCTACCACTGATCAAAAACTTTCAACCCTAAAGGTCCAACTCACCTTAATTTCTATTTACCCAACCCATTATCACCAGTATGCCTATGAGGATATTGTGGAAGACTCTGCATGTGCTTCATGTGTTTTGAAATTACTTTCAAAAGATTTGTTCCATAACCTTCCCAACATCCATTCATTATAATAATTTATTCACCTTACAGAGGTGAGGTTCATTTCATTTGAGTCTAGCAGGCACAGACTGGATGACAATTAGAAGGGGCAATTTCTCACAACTGGCCACAGAACTAATTTGCATAAGGACATCTAGGAGTGGACAGGTTCTGCCCCATGTATCCTATTGCCGTGGGTTCCTATTCTTTCTGTGTATAAGTAAGTGTGAGTTGGCGTATTTTCTTATGAAACAGATCTGGTTTAGCAATATCCAACATGTGTAATAACATTTATAACCTGCTTGAGATTACTCTTCTTCAGACGAACGCACTACTCACACTAGCAGGCATAATCCCAATACCTATACAAATGCTAAGACAATATCCATGGCTATACCCTTTTCCTGGGTAAAGCACATTTTCTTCCTGTGCCACTGCAACTGATTACTTCAGAACAGAAATAGGACCTGCTTGAATTTATAGCCCAATTAGATGCTCAATATAAAATTCTGACCCAGAGGAAGTCAATGGAAAAAGTCTACCTAGTCAGCCCTAATACTTCAGTATATCCTTGAGTTTACAAAAGTGAAAGAATGCAGAGAGAGGAACTTCTACAGCTGTTGATTTTGCCCAGACATACATTAAAAAATAGCATAATCAATATGCATAGTTAGGAAAAAAACATCATTCCTTGACTGAATTAAAACAAGCAGAGTTAAAGGTTCTAGTTTGTTAAGGCTAGCCCCACAAACTTCAGAACAATCTCACACACACATCTTCACAAAAAAAACATAAAGCATTTTTTAATTTGAATACTCACAATAAACCCATCTCTCAAATCTTCTGTCTGCTACTCTAGATTTTAATAAACAAGTGAAAATATATCTACCCAACTTTCTTTTCTCATTATTCCAAAAAGAGAGAGAGATGGCTTACGTATTTGCCAAAACCATCAGCAGTTGTATTACATCTCAATGTAAAAATTCATCAGGCTATGCTTCACAAAAAAAAGCTCTTTGAAATTTCCTTTTTTTCTTTCCCCTTTCAATGTATTAGACTCAAAAGATGGTTTAAATCTCCATGCCATTATTTTAGAACTAAATAGTTAAATGTTTTATACAGGAGCATCAAAACCATATATGCTTCAAACACCCAACATTTTTTTAATGGCTTTCAGATAAAACAATTTATTTATGCAATTAACAACAACATGCAATTTCTAATAATTAGCCGATAATAGTTATCCACAAAGTACTTTATAGAATTGCCTTCTGAACTGCATTCATTCTGTAGGGAACCACTGAAAATTAGACTATAAAATTACCAGAAAATGTACTGCATTAACAAGAATTTTCTGTATTTTGTTTCCCCTACAGATTTATGGACTTGAATATTTGTAAACGCTTATTTTCAGGGAGAGACATCAGGTCCTATCACCTCACATTTATACAAAGAAAGAAATACTGCAGCAGCATTTTCTGAAAGATTGAATTAACACATTTTAGAAAAAAAAATATGATAGAATATATTCCTAATGCTGTTTTGCAAACTGTGCATTTGTTCTTTTGTAGAATCACAGAATAGTTTGTGTTGGAAGGGACCGTAAAGATCACCTAGTTCCAACCCCCCTGCCATGGGCAGGGCCACCTACCACTAAACCACGTTGCTCAAAGCACCATCCAACCTGGACTCAAATGAGAATGTTTTGGGGCATTTTAATACCCTTATGACTATTGAGCATTTTAAGTTTGCACTTTTGAGCTTTCCCTGACAAAAAAAGGTGGCTATAAACAGTATTTATGTGAAAATTCAAGCTTGCACCTTATTTGAGACTTCTGTACCTAGAGCTGAAGCACATTCCTGGTTTATGATACAGCCAAGAAAGCTGGTTTAAGTGTGTCAGTTGTGTGCCCTCAGTTCAGCAAGGTTTATACAGCTCCATTTAAAACAATACTCAACAGTTCCATTTTACTAAGTCAAGGAACAAAAGCCTACTACAATCTCTCTTCCCTTTTACACATAGGTTACAGAAGACTTGGGCTGTTCCTCTGACTTCCATTGCCACAAGGGCACTTGAGAAAACCAAAAGATTTTCTTTTTTGATGATTCTTCTGTTAGGTATGGCTATAGTCTGATTGAGCGCTAGAAGGAAAGGGCGAAAGGGCTGTTTTCTGACCTTTATATACTGGTATCATTAAAGCACTAAACATTTTGAAATTTACATTGAAGTATTTATCTCTATCTGGATAAACAGATTTTGTTTTCTGTGCTCTCAGATATCTATGTCTCTGATCTGTGTGGACTTCTGGAACTTGCTTCTAAGCAGGGCTTTGAGCTATGCCTCTTGCACAACCGGGTCTACTGTAGACCAGCCACAACACAGAGGGCAAGTGACACATAATTATTCTACCAACATGTTTTCTTGGTATTAAAGGATATGCTAATCCAATAACATCACAGACTTTGAAGAACATACTTTATTTATTTATATTAGTACAAAAGAAAATATTTTTTAAGTGCTTGTGCTGTTGTGCACCTGCCAGCTCAGGAAGGTGGTGGAATACCATCCAGCCCTAGAAAGAACAGCTCAGATAAAGCCAACAAAAGCAGGTTAATAATGTAAAACTGAAAGTTAAGCTTTACTTTGAAGACAACAGGGAATAGTGATGAGTTGGTGTAGCTGTTAGGAACCAGTTCTGAACCAGTTCCAATTAACATTCTCTGCTTTAGAAGACATGGCTTCTGATCATATGCTAGTTTCTCAGTATAGCTTATGTAGAATGTAGCCACAATTATTAACTGGGACTTGAAGGCAAAAAGATGAGACAATGAGAAACATATACATTTAATCAGGAAGACAAAAGTGGGAAAATAAAATGAAAATATTTAAAAAATCATAGTAAAAGTAATTTAAAGAATGAGCTGAAAAATGTAGAGACAGAACAAAAAAGATAAATATTTTATTTATTTTATTTTATTATTTTAAAAACATGCATGCATTCATCTTGTGGGCTATTTATTTTGAAGATATCTTCTTTGTGCATTGATAATATTCCTGGTTCTTCTAACAATGATCAGGAGGACTAATGTGGCTTTGAGCAAGGGGAATGAAAGTCAGGATATTCTGAAAAGGAAGTTCTCCCACTATGGGAGTTGCCATCATTTCCTCTCACTTGAACCATATAAACATGCTTTTACACGATAACCTTCACGTTCTCTCAACAACTGCTCTGTTTTTGTAGTTGATATCACATTTGGGAAAGGCACAATGTGCCTGTGAGTTCGTGGGACTCCCAGAGCCTGTGCAAATTCCTTCTGAAAGTATTTCTGAGTAATTCCTTCATTTTCTAAATGTCCTTAATTTTCTAAAAATAAAGGCCAACTGTAATACAAAAAGGTAGTACTTGAGTTCTCTTTAGACTTAATTAGGCAATAACTGTCATGCTGAAAAAGTCCTGGAACCAGAAATCTCTATGATATGCACCATATTTTGTTCCTAGTCAGTACACCAGACCTACCATCTATTACCAATACATGAGCAAGCTGAAATAGATTTTCAGGCCCCTTACCTGTGTAATAAGCCTTCCTTGTGTTGGTAACTCTAAAATACTTCTGGGTACAAATTATCCCAATTATCTGTCATAGAAGGTCAAGTTCATACTGGTTACTTAGGGGCCTAATTTAAGATCCTTGCTTCTATAAAACTCATCAACAAAATGGTTAGCTCAAGGAGAGTGACTTTCAGTATATAACCAGTGTGCCAGTAGATGCTCTTTCACAACATATGCTTTCCTCATTACCTAAGCAAAGACTTTAAGATTCTAATTTAGGCATCTATATACTTTTCTAAATGAGGCAGTATGAATATTCTTGAATCATCTATGAAACCACAGTTCTGTCATTGCTCTAAGTTTCAGCAGAAGCCAAGACAACAGACTTTACAGGGCAGATGTAAATCAGCTTATTCTGTACATCTGAACTCTAGCTTCAGAACTTTCTGTGGAGCCCAAGAGTGAAAGATGAAGTCAAGGGGTTTACATTTGGTAAAATCTGAGTTCCCAAGACCTCTCAGTATCAATTTCACTCACAAATCCAGCTGGCTTAAAAATACCCCAAATATGGAAATCATTTAACACCTCATAAAAAACCTATTGTGATCATTTATTCCTGACACAGATCTATGGTATACTTTGTCTCTGACCTAAATTAGGGATGAGATTACTTGAAAAAGAAGAAACAATATAGCAGGAAAAATGAGGGGACTTCCAAATTCTTTTGTGTCTATCTGCAGACATATATATGTGTTAGTATAAATTCTCTCACAAGAAGGCAGTAGAGAAGGGTAGCAATGAAGCATAATTCAGATTATAATTTGGCTAGCATTTATCTTCTCCAGAGCAGTCCTTATTCTTCCATCAAGAAACATTTCAGAACATCCCATTTTGCCTAGCCTGATAAAGTTAGATTTCAACTTTCTTACTGACAGCTTTTAAAAGCATTTATTTAGTTAGTAATTCTTCCTGTTTCTAGTCTCAGATTTATGTATAAAACAGCTTTGTTTTTTCTGGTTCTCCTTGAAAAAATAACTAAGCAACTGACCCAATATAAATAGTTTGAGCAGCCAAATACACTACCCTTTTTGGCACATATAGTAAATGAATGACTGATAATTTTACTCATATACATAATGTTTTCTTCTTCTAAAGTATATTTTTTTAGACTTTTTTTTCCCCATATAAATGCTGGCATGCCTTGAGCAAAAACTAAACACACATCATTCTTCCCATTCTGAATATCTTTCAGCAGGAAAAATTTGTTGATCGAGGTAAAAAATATCTTTCCTGACGGAGCTATCATTGCACAGTGGCCTTTCTACCATTCCAAGTTATGCTTGGCCTTATGACAGACCAAGAAGTCAAACAAGTAGCGGATGCTGCTTATCTCTATACTCTGTACCACACTTCAAGACATACATTCCAGCATTCATTTCTGATGAGTTCAGCAACAGTATCTTTTATCAGACTGAGTAGTATAGCAATTTTTATAACAACTGCTAGTGAAAGAGCATATGTGGGTGAAAAAATTCTCACTAAATACACAAATCTGCATTCTTTGTCTTCCCCTTAATATACAGCCTTGCACTGAACCCCAGTGCTACTAGGCATTGGCTGGAATCTTACGCGATATGATAGCAAGATATCTTGCCTGCTTCTGGATTAGTAGACATATCCTAGAATGATGAGAAGGGCTAGAGATTTTCTCTTTGCTCCATCAAGTACCATTTTCCATTTGGTAAAATTTCTTTTGGTTCCCAGACCACAATGCTACATGGAGAATCCAAACCCCATTACTCTAGTCATGCAGCTTCTATATTGATTACTGCTTTGATTCACCTCTTGTGAATTCATCTGCTCTGATTGTAGTTACTACAGCTCTTTGCTCCTATGTCACCTGAATCCGAATATAAGGAGACAGCAATACTGTTTCTTTCAAAATTCACATGCTCTTGAAAACCGTCTTTTGTGCTCAAATAACCGGTTAGGCAGAATGCTTTTATTTAAAGTTGTCACTCATGATCAGCAAATTGCAGGTGATAGGTTTTTAGAGATGTAGTACTGACTTAGGCCCTAATACTTTAAGCAATGGCACATAGCACTGGACCAAGGTGCCCAAAGAGGCTGTGGAAATACCTTGGATATGTTCAACACGTGGCTGGACAATATCCTGAGTAACTAGCTCCAGCTTATTTAAACTGGAGGGTTGGACTTGACCATCTCTAGACGTCCCTTCCCACTTCAGCTATTCTGTGATTAGGCATGGGATCTAGATATGGTCTTAACTGCACCTTGCTCCTTTGTCATAGGAGACATGCTCATGCACTTTTCTCTTATTTTCAATCACATGATTTTCAAGTTGTCCTGAGGTAAACTTACATTATCCTTGGTAGGTTTGTATTTCACTTTTTTTTCATTAGGCCTGCTTCTATTTAGACTTTTCTTCTAGTTTCTTTTTGTTTCTTTCCACTGTCTTCTTACCTTCCTACCTGCCTTTGAAAGTCTAGTACACAATCCTTTTCATTGCATTCCTGATTGTTTCTTTTTGGTTTTTAAAATGTTTACATCTAAACTGTATCTTTCTTTTCATTTACATCTGTTTGAAACTGATAGCTCTGACCTTGGGTAAACTCACTGCTTGTTAGAAATATCATATTTTATTAGTTTTTTATCTCCTCTGTAACTTTTCTCCTTCCCTGCCTTATTCTACTAGATAACTGTTTTAATTCTCTTTATTTTTTAAATTCATGTTCCTTCAATTCTTTCCAGTGAATGATTACAGTCTAAGGAAAACAATTCAAGAAGCATCAAAAACTCAAGGATAAACTTTTTTTGTAAGTAAGTCTGTAGTTCAAAGACTTGGAATAAGCACTAAAAAGAAGATGGAACTCAGAGTTATCCAAATCTCTCTGAAAAGGAGCAGACTTCCTGCTTACGAAATTACCTTTATTCCTACCACTCTTCGTAAGATGGGGAAGGAATAGACTATAGTTGAGATGTGAAATCAGCCATGTAAATTCCAACAACCCTCCATACTACTGTGGACAGGTAGACTACTATGGAAAGGAAACTTCCAGGCCACCATGAAGCTTTAGAAGACTTGCCAGAATTTCTCTTTCAAGTAGCTCCTAAATAAATGGTGGGTTTAGATACTAATAAAAATAATAATAGAAATAACTATTTCTAATAATAGAAATAATAAACATTATTTGGTTAGTTTACAAAAAATTGAACTTTTCAACAATAAAAAGTCACTTAGATCAACATACAAGGCAAATAAGCTGAAAGTACAAACTGCTCAAAGTGGGATGAAGGACTTGCCAGAATGAGTCAGATTTTGAGAGCAATGTATCTTCTATGTATTTTTTTCAGATATAGTGTTCTAAATTACATTATTATTTTGGCCCGATGCACACATGCAACCACTGTTGAAGTGCGACGACTGAGGGAGAATTCTCATTAAGGCAGTGTGGGTCATGCAAGAATATCTTTGAATCAGTTCTGTTTAGAGTGTATTTATGATTTTATTGACACAAATACTCCAGTAAATGAATTTACTCATTATTTTTCCAAATAATGAAAATTATAGAATATATTGAAGACTTTTAATCCTTGCTGGTTTCTTCAGATACACAGCATGAATCATCATTTGGTAGCAGATTTTTAAATATGCATTGAGGTGAGCACTGTGAATCAAAGATAGAAATATGTCCCTTACTCTTCCTGCATTGTTTACTACTGTCTTCATTGAATTTAATGAAAAGGCCAGTAAACAATGCTGTAAGTGCAATTACTTCCTTGTTCAGCTCATCTTTGAAGTTAGAAAAATTAGTTAGAGGGCTTTGTTCTTTATCTTCTGCCACAGCTGCATTTGTTTATTCCTGGTAATGTCACTGTGTACTTAAATGTCTAGCACTTTTGGGCCTGACAGAAATGTGGAAGAAGAAATGCAATGTAATATGCTACTGCTACTTTAACAACTGCACTTAACAAGATCTTTCTTTTGGAAATGGATATTCACCTTTATATAAAGAGAGTGGAAAATCTCTGACTTTTCTCTTTGCAAAAACATTTAAAGTTCAAGAAGAAAACACTCGCAGAGAATGCAGCATGGAGTTCAAATAGGGTCATTTAGATGGCTGGCATTGTATCCACTGGACTGCAGAACAAGGATTCAAGAATATCTAGGTGAATTCTCAATATGGCCACTAAGTTCTCATCTACATATTATAACCTAGCCTCTGCCCCGGTTACCTACTCTGAATGTAAAAAGGGGAAAAACTCAATTTCAGTCTTGTTGATTGTCAGATTGAATAATACTAGTTTGTATTTGGCAAAATTGAAAATTCCTCACTGGAGTAAAAAAAGCCCCACAATTTTTAAAGGGCATTGAACATTACACCTGAAAAGAACTATATTTGTGCAGGTATTACCTAGTGGTCTCCACTCAACTGAGGCTCTACTAGGAACAAAACTGGGAGATCTCAGAGAAACAACTTGTAGAAACACATGACTGGGCATGCAGCATTCTTCCATGTCCTTTCTTCATTCTCTCTGAGGTTCTCCTTTCTAGCAGGATAGACAATGCTTTTAGTAAAGTAGAAAGTGGAGGGCATTGCTTGCTTTCCATGACCATGGAATTAGCCTCTTTGAGAAAGGAAAAGGGGTCAATTAAGAATGTGGGAAAACTGCAAAAATTTTATGTGTTGTAAAAGTACTTAGTACAGAGCTGAGTTACACATTTTGGTTTCCAGAGGTTTCTTTAAAGGATCAGGGCTAAGAATTAACAGAGCAGTGGGTTTATGAAAAGTATTCTCTCACGAGTAACCTGTTCTTTCTACTCTTTTCAGTTGCTTATGGAAATTTATTTTAGTGCATAATTGATGTTTGGTTTCCCTCACTTGAAATAACAGGTTTGCCACCTGCAATTCTCACTGTACGCATCTTTTAAAAGATCATATTTTCAATAGTATCAATATGCCATCAATTAATATACCTTTGAAGCTTAAGGAGACAGATTAGGAGTTAAGCTCCTAAATACATTTGAGAACATGTCTTAAATTTCTTAAAGTAAATCAAAGACAATTATTAATAAAACAGTAGTAATAGTGCCACAATATAAAACAAAAGTCATTTGTGCAATATTACACCTTACTAGCAGAAGTAAAATCATGGTTATAAGAGAAAACCCACTAAAATCTATCAGTTATACATGTTTGCTCTCATGAAAGAAATGAAATTGTATAGATACGCACATCTCAGAAAAGCAAATCTGTCCTTTCACAAGCCTAGCAGGAATGTATCAGATAGAACTAAAATGGTTTTATATTACCATATTTCCCTGTGTATAGCCTGATACTCAGATAACCCACACCTCTTTTTGAAAATAAATTCTCATACAACCCACACCCTCAGATAACCTATAACTGTCTCCTCCTTTCCCTTCCAGGGCATCTATGTGTCTAGCAAATTCCCCCTGAGGCTTCCTCTTGTGGTGGAAAGAAAACAGAGAGGAAAATAATAGAGGTAAAGAAGATGATGGGTTTAAAAGCAAAAAAGAATAATTTGTGATGAATCAGAGGCTTATGGAGGAAATAAGGAACTCTCAAAACAGGTTTTCATAATATTACCAACAGTTATGGACAATCCCAAATCTGAAAATGACAAGAGGAGCTTTTGGTCTTGGTTGTTTTTTTTTTTTTTGTTTTTTTTTTAATTATGATTTCTCACAGTTTATCCATGGGTTCCAGCAGCTGAAAATACAGAATTTATATTCCATCTACACTGCATTTCAAACTTCAGTCACACTTCCAAATTTGAAGGTGAAACTGACCACCCAAGTACAGTCTCATACTTCCAAAAGCAAAATCAAATAAAAATACTGCTATAATTAGCCAAAAAAAATATTAATACCAAACACTGAAAGAAGGCAACACTACCTTCTTTTGGTGGTGGAGCTCCCAGGTAAAGTAAAGTAGACCATGGGTTAACACTGATTTCTTCATTGTGTAGAGCATGCACAATGTCCAGTTCTATGATGATGTGCAAAGCTGGAGGCAGAGGGATTCTCTTTTCAAGCAAAATTGCTAACATTTGGGAAATGAGTAATGAAATGAGGAGGTGTGAAGAAGGGAGAGGGACAGGAAGTGGAAAGAGAGAAAGAAAGAAGTTTAGTGACACCACTAGGGCATGCAATAAGACCAAGTCATCCAGTGATGTTCTTCCTCATAACCTTTTACCTATGCAGTCCCCATTATGTCCTCTTATTGCTATCACTAAGCTACAAGCAATTTGGGGTAGGACCAAGTAAACTCTTTCAATTTATTCTATACTTGTAAATATATATAATAATGAAACATAAAAGCAAAACTGAATTGATGAACAAAATAACCATAAGAAAACCAGCCTGCAGCTTCTACCACAAGCTCTGAAAAGCACTGGGCACACCTTGGTCTCTCCAAACAGAACTGAAGGTATTTGCTATGAGCCTGAAGATAACCACTGTTTATGTACTGCCTATGTCATGTCTTTCTTTACATTCTTACTGGTAAGTAAATGGTTGCTGTGTGAGCCATACAACTTTTTACCTTTCAGACACTAAATTAAAAGGTGCACTCCTTTATACCAAGTAGATCAGTTCTAACCCCAGTAAAAGCAATGAGCTGACTTTTGCAGGAGGACAGATTTTGGCCTCTTCTTTCCTTTCTGGTTCAAAACAAAAAGTCACATGGTCTTCCTGGTGCAGCGGTTTCTGGCTTGCTGCTTGTCTATTAATTCTGGCTTGTTGCTTGTCAATTAATTAGTCTATTAATTTAACCTCAGGTACAGAAGAAATGCTTCCCTCAAACTTGAAGCAAATGTTTCAGTAATCTCAAATATCTTGGTAATAAATGTATTCCAGAATCGGATCTGTAACATCTAAAGCATACATAGTGTGTGGAGGACTCTCGTTCAAATCATGCCAAAGCTAATGGAATTATTTCAGTTCTGCTCAGAAAAGTGGACACAGTTGCTTGTAGTCACTCAAGATCTCTCACATGCTCAGTTTACAACTACAATGTTGTATATTCTGACTACCAACACTTCAGTCTTAATTTCCACATTTTCACATCCTCACAAACAATAAAGCTTCCAGATGCCGAACCAGGTCTCTTGCTCCAGCTGTGCAAATCCATCAGCTACACTTGGGCAACTTAAATTGCCTTTAATGGCAGTGTAATGTAAACAATTCTATTGACAATGAACAAGGAAAAAAAAAAAACCAAAACCAAAAAAAGCCACATGAAGCACAGTGTCTCTTAAGCACATTGGCTGTATGTGGGTTAAATATTTTGCTTACTGATGCCAGATGAGACGAATAACTAAATGGGGACTAGAAAGATTTCACTTTGATATCACATATCACATTAACTTGCTATAGAAAAGAATCAAACGAAATTTAACTACACTGGTTTTACAATACAGTACTTAATTTTATTCTCAATATAAATAGCCAGCTTATTACATTATGTACTATTTCTTCAGTATGTCTGTTGAAGATTGTGCCCAAGAATAACGCGTCTGTACACTTCATGGTAAAAGACGGCTTATTTCCAAGATAATTAGAAACCATGTATTAGGCATTTAGTAACCGGAAATACATTTTAAATAATTATTATTATGTAGTGTTGTATTCATTGTGATGGAAAATACTGCTTTTTCAATAATAACAGAAAGGTTTGGGCTGTGTGTGTATGATACTTACACTATTGCAGTGTAATTCAATGAACAGCATTCACTATTTGCACTCATTATTTGGACTTTATTGTTCAAGTATGTGTCTATGTGGACATGAGAATTAAAGAAGACTTTAATTTCACTGCATTGTCTTGGGAATGCACCTAGAAAAACTGCAGGTGTTTTTCTGCCTTGTGGTATCAACAGCCCTGAATTAGGCATCTAAAAATTAAAAACAATTTCTTCCCAGATGGGAACAAATAACCTGTGGGTCCGCTATCAAGGGTGAGTACTCTGAACTGTGACACACAATACATTTTATGTGTGGAGGATAGGATAAATATTAACAGAAAAATACTAACAGATTTCTTCAATGCCTAGTAATTGGACTAGTAAAAGCTTTAATGCCAAAAAATTTTAGAAAACCCAGGTCCTGATCAAGAAGCCATGAAACTTTACATCTGGAATTTGCATGTCTTTCAAGCTAACTAACTTCTTAATTACCTACTGCAGTGTTAATACCTAAGCCTCTTTTGGATCCAGCTCTAGGATCAACATCTAGAAAGTGACCTGGCAACTCCAAAACTCCATGTCACAATGACTGAGGGGATGCCACAACACTAAGTTAAAATCCTATGACCATAACTGCACATCTGTTAATGGCTATTTCTCCAACCTGTTCTTAAGCAAGTAAAGTTCTGAGGATTAATATATAAAGTATGAGGAAAATTCACAGTACAATTCATAAAAGGTAATGAAGAAGAGGCAGCAGTAACAAATTGTAAGAACAAGAATGTGACTTAGCACACTGTCACGCTAGTCAGTGCCTCCCTCCTTTTGAGTTTCCTAGCTATTGTTCTTTTCCCTGGAAACAGATAACCAAAACACCAAAGCATTCATTTCCAAAACTGAGTGGAAATCATTTGTTTCTTTAAAACTAGCACTATGGTAAAATGCATAAATGTCCACTTTGGCATAAGGCAAAACTACATGAGCCTACAGCTCTCCTCACTCTTCTGTCACCTCATGAGAATTTGCTGAAGCTATTCTTGAAAGACCAAGACAAAAATTTCATACTAACCTAAATCTCATAGCACTGAATTTTCCACCTGTTGTTTCATTTCTAGCCATGTGTGCAAAGGGGTTTTTATATACTCAGATTGGTGACAGTTTTCCATCTGCTCTTTTTCAACTTGAGATGAAACAAGCCAAAAGTTTTCCATCTTGTCTCAGTGTACAAATTTCCTAGCAATTGAGACAATCTTGTTGTAAACTAGTTTGTGTAGTCTGATTTTGTCTAGCCTGTGCATGTCTTTTGTACATTACTCAAAATTATACATGTGATATCAGCTGTGGCTTTTTTTTCTAGCTCTGAGAAGGGTGAAGGCACTACACTGCATTTTTTAGAAACCAGTATTATGTTTGGTTTTCTACTACTATATGGCATTGATGAGTTAGATTCAGTTTCTTGTCTTTATCTGATCCCTCAGACTCTTTTGCCAGAGCTACTCATTAATGAGTCCTTCTCCTATCTGTCATTTCTGCTGCAGAAATGCATTACTTCCAAATTCCAAAAATGTATTCCAGAATGCATTACTTCCCCTGCATCCCTTTTAAACTGCATCCTGGTTGGTTTTTTTTCTGTCATCCAATTTTGAATTCTAACACCATTCTCCAATCTATTTAAGAATGTTTAGGAGATTGATTTCAACTTAATATTTAACAAGTACTTTTCAGAGTGGCAGTCATTATAGAGGCACTGGTTATTACATAAAATACAGTAACTCAGGTGATGCTATATGCAGATGAAATGCAGTATCACAAGTCTTACAAGGACAGGAAGTCCTCTTCCACTTGTCTTTTGAAGGAGCTGTGGTGATAATTTTTTTGTTTGTTGTAGTAGTTTGTGCAGAGTCCAAAGTGATCTTTAGGTGAACAAATGGAAACTGGAATTAGAGTTTAGGCTACTGCAAGAGTGAGACTCTTACAAACAGATCTCCATTCAGACTTTTCACCACTTGCAAAACTTGGGCTTTGAAAATCTGGGTGTCTACTCTCTCTTCTCACCCCTGACCAGAAAATTTGTCTTTTTACTTAGGTACTTCTTTGTACTTTGATGTCTGTGTCCTGCAGTTATAGTATTTATTGTCGATGTCAGTTATCTTGAGGGAAAAAGAAAGCAAGAGTATCTAGTTTAATTATGAACAGATAGTTAATTTATTTGACCAGATATGTTGCACACCATTAATTATGTTATCGTTGTGTGCAAATTCATGTTATTAAATATTCATTATTTCTAACAATTTACAGTGTGCTAAGCTTCATATTCCAGTATAACTCATCAATTGAACAATAAGAACTTGCTTACTTTAAACTACAAACACAATTAATATAAATAGACACAATCATGAGGATTCATTAATAGAGTGTTTCTGAACCCTATGAAAATAAATAGTAGCTGTTTCATGAAGTTAATACCTGAAGGAGGTGGAGGTATTGATGACTTTGTAAGGCTGTGTACCAAGCTGAAATTCCATTAATTTTTAAGCAACAGGGTCAAATTATTTCCTGACTCCACTGAAGTCATTGGAACTAACTGTGTATATTTGAATGTGGCAGAATTTGACTCCATTAGATGAAGCAATTTATATAAATACAGATTCTTCAGTGCTAGTCTAATATCATCATGGTAAATACTTCACTGGAATTTTTTATAGTCAGAAGAAATTAACACTGTTAAGCAGTAACGCAGGTATTGATATGCACAATATATAATATAAACAAACATTGGTTTGAACAAAGTGCAGTGCGAGAGTCTGCCACAGCAGGAAGCTTCCCTTTTCTGATATGTTTTTAAAATAAACATGAGACAAGAAGCAGGTTTTTGCCGTGACTGATAATGTATTTTTTTCTGGATGCACTGCTACACATAGCAATTGCAGTTAATAGGTAACTCATACCCATCCCCTCTAGTGCTAATTATCAATGGAGGAAAGAAAATATCTAATTTAGGCTGGCGCATTCGTCTTACTAAGCATTACTAGTAGAACAAGGGTGTCTAATTCAAAGAATTTTATGAAATAGCTGATGCCACACTCACCCCCATGTTTCCTAAATAGGAATTTTCCCTGCCTATGGCAGGAGGTTGGGACTAGATGATCTTTAAGATCCCTTCCAACCCAACCCATTCTATGATTCTATGAACACTATGTAAATAGTGAACATGAATAATATGTAAATCATAATATTGTAATGATAATTGTTGATTACTTAATCCCACACAATACCAGCCTTAGAAGCTACATTAACAAAATGTTACAAATAACTGAATCAGTTGCAATAGCATAGATCTTAAGGTGACACCTGGATATGAAATATTAATTAAGATAAATCCCCAAGTACTAGCTAGGATTCTTATTTTGCCCACAGGAACAAAATGTAAGCAATACAAATTTTGTTCTATGACCTCTGCATACATGTTACACAGTAATTACACCCTTACCTAAGTATGAGTTTACAAATACCCTAGCAATTCTGCAATTATTTTGAAGGAGGGAACCCTCAATAAATTCAGTGCTTTCAAGCAGGCACTTAAACCATATGCTAATTCAGTTACTTCACTTCTAGCGAAAGATAAATCCTTCATAACTCAGTATCTCTGCATCACATTGCAGTGAAGCTGGTAAGGCTAAATATCAAAAAGAAATGAAAATGTTCTGTAACTGGTATTAATTTAATCAGGCTAACCAGGTATTGTGCTCTTCCTCTAGGTGGATACTGTCTTGGGAACATCTTGATGGAGTTACCTGAAGTAAGGAAGGTTTAGCTTCCCCACCAAATAACCTCATATACTCTAATGAAACCTACAGAAAAGCAGGCTGTGTGTTCACAGGAAAAGGTTGGTTTAGAGAGGTGAAAAGAAAAATGGGAGGGAGAATCAATTTCTCTAATAAGATTTATTATAATTCCAAATGTTAGGATCAGGTAAAAAAAAATCTCTTCATGATCTCTGACAGGACACCTTTTGAAGTTCATCTTCTTTTATAATCAGTTTACCTGATTCAGTTCAGCTTCAGTTCATTTTTGTGGGTGTTTTATTTTTCCACTAGAAACATAAGGTCTAGGATGCAAAATAGTCTTTGACTCATCACATCCAGTCATTTGCCATGGTTATCAACTCTATTACATAAAAATGTACATAGTTGCCTCTCAAAACCAGTTTGATTTCTTTATCTCACTGCCTTAGCTAGAATTAATGCTACTTGTCTTATGGTTATAATCTCTTATTTGTGGACTGTATTTATTTATAGTCATTCTACATCCCATACCAATTTTGACATGATTGTACCTTCACTTAAATAACTCTTCTCTCTTTTTTGTGTTCACTGACACAAAATATTTATAGATGACAGCCTGTATCTTTTCAGCCTCCTTATTACTAGGTGGAATATCTTTTACTAGATGTCAACTGACAATTATAGTAGTAGCTTATCTACAGTTTTAAAGTTTAAATTCTTTTTCCTAAGCATGTATAATCACAGCTTTAAGCATTACTCCAGATGAGGCTGTATCTAAGCTTTGTTGCATGATGTTAACATTTCTCCATCTCAAATGAATAAACCTCCACTGATGTGTTTTAAAGAAATACTTGTCTGTTTTGTAACCACATTATGATTAGCTTATATCCAGAACATCCAGGAAATGAAGTTTAATTCTGTGTTGCTGAAAATCACCTCATTTTGACTATTCAATTCCCACCCCACTGGCTTTTTCTGCATAATCTACTTTGAGATTGACAGTGTCTCACAACATTTTGCTCTCTGTAGACTTGATTAGTACAATCCCAGTATTTTCTCTATTTTGCATATAAAAATATTAAATTAATTCAGATAAATAATTTCTGTTACCAGGGATCCCCTTCTTCTGTCCACTTAGGACAACTTCTGGTAGACTTTCCTGTAATCATATTCTTAGCTATTTTACATTTCTTGTATTTCTTATCTTCTCCAACTCTACTGTTATTTTCCCATGTAGGGCTGGTTGGTTGTGCTTTTTTTTTCCCTTTCTTCCTGTTATTATTTTTTTTTTTTTTTTTTTTGTGTGTGTGTGTGGTTTAGAAGCTCCGAAAAGTTCACTATGTTCCTCTCTGTAAAATATGACCTATTTTATCAAAAGCTACTTTGGAAAAATCTGTCTTTGATGAATCAGTGGTTTATATTATGCTGTTCCAGTTTCTTTTTTAAATCGATAGTTTAACTCACTATTCCATAACATTTCTTACAATCACACTCTATGACAGTAAGAATCTCAGAACCAGCATTGAAAAGCTCTCCTCTAGCCAAACGATAACATAAACAAGAGCCTAGAAGAATATCTCTCTCCTTTACACATTTCCCTTTTTTTTTCCTGTGAAACATAAAACAGAATTGATCCTATCTATTCCATGAATTCTTTCTTTTTGCAAGACAGGCCATGATACTGTTGATATGCAACATTAATACAATACTTACGTCTATCTTTTCTGAACAAAATGTGCCTTTGCATATACCTTTTTTTTTAACTTTTACAGTGTCCTATGAACATCTGTTTCATCTACTGAAATATGAATGATTAATTCATCAGAAATAACAATAACACAGAGGCATAATTTGTAAGTAAAGTCAGATTAACACATATAATTTCTTACTACAGCTTCCATCTGAGATAGAAATAGATGAGTTTCTGTAATCTACTATATCCAAAAATTATAATATTTCATATAGCATCAGATGAGTATTTTTTGTGGATTTAGTAACTGCTTTCTCTTACCAATCTTCCCACTTAGGTTTAGACTTTATCAATATTTTCTTTTCCTCCTCCAAGAAATTCCTGGCAGAAACAAAATCTAGACCTGTTGCTTTGACTCAGTGCTGATCCATATTCTGAAAATTTTCCCATGACAGTTTGCCAATGAAAACATAACAAAGCTTGGCTGTGTTGTCCAGAAAGTACGGTTAGGAATGACAGCAAAGGAATCTTATTCACTTTGTAAATAATAAACATCTTAATACACTTACTACTTTCTATTCTTGATTGACATGATATCTTGATGGAAGAGAACATTTTACTTGAAGTTGAAAGTCATTACTATTATTCTTGATTTTATCATTATCATCATTATTATTATTAATGTCCTTCAGCTTCATATTGCTGATTGTTACAAAACCTATGAACACATATAGAATGTTATGCAAAAGTTCTATTATTTTCATTGTTGTTTGTTTGAGCTGTATAATAATGTTTGGAGAAAGACCCATCTCAGAATAGTTTTATGTCATGAAAGTACTTCCATTTTCATTGGTAGATGAAATCTATTTTCTTTCTATTATTAAAAATTTAAAATTGATAAGCAAGTCTGGCCATAGTTAAGCTTTCTAATCTACAGCGATAATCACAATCATTAGTATCTGGCACTTCATAAATATCCATTTAAGATACTATTTGATATACCAAATAGTCTTGTGGGAAACAATCAGGATACTACTGGTTCACAACCACCTAAACGTATTACAATAAATTTGCTTTCTCTGAGATGCTGAATTGGAAACCTCTGAGATGTTGAATAAGAAAACTGATACCACTGCTTATCTGTCCAAAAGCTTGTGGTGTTAGGAAGCCCAGTAATTGAAAAATGGATAGCACTGATATTTGAACCTTTTTATATAACCTTTGAAGTGTAAGCCTTTTGGGGAATAAATTGCTTTTTGTAACAAGAACAATGTCAGATCCCATATTTAGAAACCATGCACTTAATTCATTTTCAGACAGAGAAACTCATGTTGTCTTGTTGAGAAAAACATTGCAAAATGGGTTAAGCTTCACCCTGGAGAGATGATAACCTAATATAAATAACTGCAGGCTGATCTTTATTAGTTACTGAACAAATATTGCCAAATAAGACAGGCGACCTTCAATGATGATTGATCTAGGATAAGTCATCAACAGCCTTGTCTCCAGAGAGTAACTTTGGGGCATTTTGGAATTGTACTGTTCTTCTTATTTCAGGGTTGGCACTAACACTGAGTAAGAATAAGTACATCTTCTCTAATAGCAAGGTCTAAAGCTAATACGATGGCAGAGTAATGACAACTTATTCTACAGTGGGCCACTGCTAAGTATCTGCTAGAACTAATCAAACAGGGCTTTGTTGGAAACCTGAATCAGCCACAACTTCCCATACCACAGAAGACAGTTTAAACCCTGCTTTTTCGAACCATTGTGAGTATGAAAGATATATTAAAAAAAAAAACTTTCAACAAGCTGACACTAGATGAGTGGAGTACTATCATTATCTAGATGTCTACACATCCCAGTGTATCAGAACTGGCACTATATGAATTGAAATACTATCGATGCATTTTTAACTTTTTCTCAGATTTTTTCCTATTCTTTGCTCAGCTTTTCCTTTTTAACCAGGAAGCAAAATTCCCTGGGTTTGAAAGTCAAACTTCAGATATAATTGCAGACATATTAATTTGAAAAGCTATTGTGTTCCAGTGAGGATCAGTAAGAAGTCCTATTTAGAAACTAATAAACAATATCACTACTATGAAGAACTACACTAAACACTACTTGAGAACTCATACCAAAGAGCTACACTTATTTTGTATGGAGGTCAGTGAAAAAAAAGGAAAAGAATAAACACCTACCAGTGGAATTGCGGAGCACATAGCATGTGCTTATATACAAAGATTCAAATCAAAAAGACAGATCTTGAGTGTTAGCTACACAAAGACAGAGAATACTAGGTTATTTGTTTTATCACAGACAAGTACTTTCAATATTTGCACAAACAAACCAAGCACAGCTTATCTGTACAAAAGATAGTTTGAAACCTGATGATCCCTGGTCAGCTGATGTATTTACTACACAGTATTCAATGGACTCTGGTATTCTGTATAGTGAGGATTAATTTAAAGGCAGAGAGTTATATTCTTAGGAATCCTTGCTTATGGGAGTGAGATTTGATTGTTGGAAAAAGTAAAATTTGGAATAATTAGCTCTAGCTAGAAAGTGCCTCTGTATAAAAATAACAAACCCCTGAATTGCTGAAGTACTCTACTGGCACAGCATTAGGCACGTTCATAGTTTTGTGCAGTTGGAGAGCAGCAGCAAAAAAATTGTTTTCCAGAAAACTGTAAAGATCTGAGAGCCTTTATGCTGTCTTCTTTTCTAGTTTGAATGCTTTGATTTTGTTTCAGTTAGTAAAGAGCAATTTCACTTCCTTCTGGCATCAACACTTCTGGGCTTATTTCTTGTCATCAGTTACACTCTCTACATTGCTCAGGTAATAAAACTTCTTGTCTGTGATTTTTTCTTCTCTTTCATGAAAGAATTGGTTTTGTGGTTGATTTTTTTTATTATTTTTTGTTAGATTTTTGATGTGACAGAATAAGGTTTTAGTTGTTGCTGATTTAAAAATGTAATTGTTTCCTCATACTCTGATACAAAATACAGTGTAAGGAGCTTTAGTAATGTTACTCTCATGTAATGTATGAATTATCCACAGAAGACAGAACACTAGAAAGACAAGATTATTTTCCTGGTTGTAATAAAGGAAAATATTTCCTGTAGAAGTCATTAATTTTAATGCAAAAAACCCCTGAAACAAACAAACAAACAAACAAAAAAACAAAACCTAAAAAACCCAAACCCATAGAAATTAAGATTTCAGAGATAAATAGCTCAGTAATACCTCTTCCACTGCCAAATTCACACATGGTGTTATTCCACCAATTACTTTATAAACTTCCGCATGGCAACTATGACTAAAACTATTTCCTAAGTTAAAGAAGCAGTTTGGAGGGTTTTACATATCTTTCTGATACATTTGTTTAGCAAAAGACCTTTAAAATCTCAAAATCTCTTTACCTAATTTCTCCTCCATCAAGTATTTTGTCAATGTCTTTATAAATATTCAGCCTACTGATTTTGATTAGTTTTTCCTTTTACATTGATTTAGATTCCAGGTTGATTTTTGTGTACTAGCACCATCAATGCTCTTCTACATTCTCTTAATGCTTTAGACATGAGTGTGCCATACAAATCCCTTACTGTGTTTGCTTGCTTCTTCAAGAACTGTTATTGTGAAGTTAGTGAAAAAGGTCAGGGTGATTATTTAGTGGGAAAAATCGAATCTGCTGGAACTTTATTGCTTTCCTCTAAGAAATCTGACTTATTTATGACATAAGATATTTTAGGGCACCTGATAGGACTTACTTGTTTTTTTATGATACTTCTGCCTTTGTGTAAAATTGTGCTATAAATGATATTGACAGTGTCATACACTACTACTGTATTGTTTTTAAGTTGCATTGTTTCAGCAATTTATAGTCAAACAAACCAAAGTCATGACTAGTCTGCCCTACTTGCAAAGTTACAGCGACTTGTCTTAAATTTTTCAATATTTGTTAGAGAAACTTTTAGCGGATGGGAGTTTAGCATAGCTCAAGTAAACGTACACTACTTCCTCTGGCTTCAATCCATAGCTCTTAAAAAAAGAAAGGCGTGTAACTGTGTAGGAATAACTTTATGATTGGGATATTTTTCTTAATAGATTAGTAGACAAGTCCACCACACTACCCCAAAGAGTTGCCTGACAAGTGCAATATACTAGACACACTCCTCGAAGTGAGATGAGAACATCTGAATTTTCCACTCCATAAATGTCATTAAATAAAAAGTAGAAGCTGATTCTCTGACCTGAAAAGAAATAATCAGGTAACAGCTACGCAGAGGTTACTGGAAACGATAATTTGTCGTGCCTCTGGAGGCAGTAATGAGATAAAAGGGTCCTTTAAAGCCGTGTTGGTCAGAATTATCTTCAGATTCTGTTCTCAAGCAGGATTTCTTTTTTAACCTGTAATAGTGAAATCAATGAAGATCCTCTTCTCTGCATCTCTCAAAGCTAGTCAAGACAGCTTTCTCCCCTGACATTTGCATATGTCAAACTTCCTCAAAAGCCTTTCACTGTACAATCCCAGGTTTTTAACCCCCATATCTTTGAGCAAACTGTCCAGAGGTTTCATGAATTCTCTTGTGCTCTTGACAGTTAATGCTGTTCAATAGCACACCGTTTAAGAACTTCCTTAGGTTACAGTTCATCATACTGTTGAATGCCCCATATCTTTATATCTGGAAAAAAAAAAAAAAAAAAAGCCCTCCACTAATTTTTACAAAACTGGGGGAGGATTTCATGGCCCAAAAGAACCACGCATGTTACTTGCAGTATAGCTGAGTTATGCTTTGAGTTAGAAGAGTTAAAGGTCCCTTTTAAGAGCTCTTCAGAACTGACTGCTTAGAGAATTATTTTTCATATGCTGGTCTTCTGGTTAAATCCAAGTGACTCCAGCACCATTGTTTAAATCCAGATTTTCAAAATCAATGCATTTTTGCATAAGTGAGAATGAAGTTTTTAAATTTTTGTGTTGTTCTTTGATTGGGGTTTTTTTTAGTGGCTAGACTTCCTTCAATTTTTTAGATGACTGAAAATTTATTACTCATTCCATGCTTACTATTATGTAATATCTTCCAGGTAAAATTAATTATGTGTTCCCTATAAGCAGTTAGGGACTTTCAGCTGCCAAGCCTACAGTCAGAGCTTGTGATCCAAGCATTAAGATGGCTGTTTTACAGGCAAAAACCGATACTCACTTTTTTGCAAATCAGACATCCTTTAGCTATGCAAAGGTGTGGGCTCACCGGGACAACTGCAGCCTTTACAGTAGCAGCCTTGGGTGCATGCTGTGTACAATGTGATGAGGATGATACTACACTATTTAGCAATTTGTTCATTTGTACATCACCACTGCAGCTATATCCAGTCCCATATCCTTCTGTTTTTAGTGATGCTGCACTGGATTATATAGACCTTAATTGTCTAAAAATTTCCTTCTGGCTAACGTTACTACAAGCAAAATCCAAGAATAAACATGCCTAACCACTATTCTTTTACCATTGCATTTTCAAATTTATTCTAAGAAGTGCTAGAGAGAGCTGTGGCTTCAGGAATAGATGAGAAAAGAATGCAAGATACTACTGCTAGACACAAAACGTATTTTGAAGAGCTTTTAAGGAAAAGAAAAAGGAAAAATGGCCAGGCAATTGTTAAGTAGCTATCAGTTGTGTGCAGAGAAGACAGTGCACTGATCTGTTTCCTGTAGCCGGTTCCAAGATCGCGCAGCTCGATTTTAGGTTCTGAAAATTACCACAAAGTGTAAAGTTATGAGAGAATGGGGAATCGCAGCATCTCAAAGGAGAACCTCAGATGCTGATGTACAACCTACAAGCTAGCTATGCTATCCTGGGCACAGCTTTTTATATAGGCTTCTAACCTGAACGTTGCAGCTCTTCTGTAAAATTGCTGGTTTCATAATTATTATCTTTTTTTTTTTTTTAAGATGGAAGAGACTGAGTTATTTAATATTAAAAAGTAGTTTCTCTGCATGCTAAGCTTAATTGACTCAATGCTCATTATTATAACTGGATTATCATTGGCTCAATGATAATTTTTGAAGGGGTAGCTGCATAAATGCTTGATCATCTTTTCAAGCCATTAAACACTCTGGGCATCAGCCTCTTAACAGTAATTCTGACATGTTTATCTCAGCTGGGTTTGTAATTCTTCTTTGTTCAGGGTTTGTGATCTGTATATACAGTAGATTTGAAAAAAACAAACAAAACAAACCAACCAACAAACCAAGGTATTGCCTTCCAAAAGAAGAAATAAAGAAAGAAAGGAGACAGACTTCTTCATCACAAGATAATCCTCATTGAATAACAAATAAAATATTCTCCTTAAAAAGCAATTATGCTTTTGCCCATTAAGTCTGGACACCTGGAGTAAATATTTGGTTTAGATTCACAGGCACCTTATTACATTTATTTTTAAAGGTTAGATAACACTGTTCCTCTTGCTTACCCTTAATAATTAACCTCAATTTATGTCAAACTTGATTTTTAAAGAATCTTATGCAGCCCACATAATGAAAAACATGAATAAATAAGGGAACTATTTTCATTGCTTCTTTTCATGAACAAAGAGAACACAACATCAGATATAGTTTCCCACCAAATTTTGTGAATAAGTTTTAAAATTCCAAAATGACAATTGCCTACGAACACTTCTAGATTGCAGAAAGTTACTGAATTGCCCTCAGCTCCTTTTTAATAGAGTAATGGAATGGCTTAGTTTCTTTCTTTCCTTTTTTTTTTTTTTCAGATTCCACACACTTATTCCCTCCATTGGCAGCTAAACAACAGTTAAAGTTGGATCATTCACTCCTAAAACCATCAGGAAAAATCCACGCCGCACTTTTTCTCCTCCTCGCCCTTCCTGAAGGGATCGGATGGAGCAATCGGCCCTCCTACCCCCACCAACGGGAAGCGGTATTTACCGAGACAGCGGGGGGTATTTTCTATAGAGCCTGGCTCTCTCCCAGCTTCCCCGCAACCAGTGGGGACAGCTTCAACTTTTCTTGCCGGTGGTGCCGCCTCCTTCCGTCCCTTCGGCCTGGCCCGAGGCCGGCCCGACCGGCTTTGCCCATCCTGGAGCGGAGGAACGGCAGCCCGGCGCTCCAGCGCTGCGCCGAGCCGAGCCAGCAGTGGCATAATCTGCTAATGGCTTCTTTTCATTTCAGCCCTCCCTGAGAGACTCAGTGGCAGATTGTAGACTCAATTACTCTCATGTCAGGTGATTATCCTAGGTCTTAATGTAATCTTCCATTCACACATACCATATTTCAATTACGGCAGCTATGAAACAAGCTGTGTATTCAAATCACCAATCACCTTATCACTGCTGAACAATGTCAACTGTAAAAAACGCCAGCTGAAGGCAATTACACATGTGTTGAGAACCGATTATGATTACTCTCTGTGGTATTTGTGATGAGCTGGGGAATGTTCTGAAAATTTAATTTAATGACAATATGCTTGCTGTACAATCCATAATACCTCCTGAATCCAGCATGGGGCTATTAAAACTGATAGGAGCATATTATCACCGAACTGAAAAGCTGGGTTGGGATGGTTGCTGGATGTCTCTACAGGGAATGATAGGTAATTTCTCCACATATTTCTAACGGCTGAGGCAGACAGCTTCCAGTTCCAGCTGCACTCTGAAGGTGGTCCATTCCCCCCCCTCCCAGAGCTGAGTTAAGGTGTTTTACTGTAGCCATTGCAGACGGACAGGCGAGCGGAGGAGGAGGGGGTAGGTGAGAAAGGGTGCAGGGACGAGGGGAGCTCCGAGCCGGGCTGTTACCTCAGGGACTCCGGGGCACAGCGCTGTTTGCCCTCGAGGACTTTCCTGACCTCGTTAAATCTTTTCTCTGATTTTTTCTTTTTTTTTAATTTTTTTTAATTTTTTTTTTATTTTTAACCCCTTCCCCTCATTTGACACCCTCTTCCTTGCGGGAACTTCACAAAGCCAAGAGGATTTAACCGGAGGAGGAGGAACGGCCCGTTTCCAGAGGGACGGGGACCAAGGGCTGTGAGGGGACCGGCACCCGCCGCACCCGGCCCCGCGGGGTCGTCTGTTACCAGGCAACAACCCCAGCCGCGGCCTACACCGATTTACCCAGCCAGGGCCCACTCATGCCTCCGGGCAGCCAGGGGAATGCTTGTATCAGAATACCCCAAATACGTACGTGTACATACTGAAGGTGAAATTAGAATTGAGGAGCTCGCTGGCCTGCTTGGCATAGCCTTTGCTTCCAACAGGTAGCTAGCCTGGTGGGCACCGACCCCAGTGTCTCCTCAGGGCACATCCAGTGCAGCCCAGCTTGTCAGGATGGGGAGGAAATACATGTCTGTGTGTGTGTGTCTTTGTGTGTGCTGGTGTGTGTGTGTGGAAGCTGGTGCGCAGCGCTAATGCTATTTATTGATCTGAATTGGTACTATTCTAGGTTAGGCTTGCAATTCATTTCAGAAAGCTGACAATCTCCACTGGCTAGGCAAAACACAAAGGTCTCCTGTTCTTTTAAAGCTACAGCTGATAACGCTGTGCTAGGGAATACTTCTGCGAGCTCTGTGGCTTCGGTGTATTGTCTAGCCCTCTTTCAAGGGCTGCATTACAAACTCAGGAGCCTTCAAACACAATAAATCATCTCCAGCGCTAAATCAAAAATCCCATTCAGCTTGAAGCATGTGATGCCATTCACCTACATATAAGAAAAAATAGTTTTAAATGAGTATAAGCTGAAGAGATTTGTTTATCAGCCGTCATATTTTGTACTCAGAGCATTTATTTTTTGTGAACAGGTTTATTTTTCAACAGATCAGCCTGTCAGGGTAATTTGCCCTTCATTGAGTACAGGAATTTTATTACGGCCTTATAAATCCACAATAAATTAAAGAATTTAAGTGGAATTCTGCTGCATAGGTGCTTTTTAATCTTGAAAATCAAATAGTTCTCAGATAGTCCCAAACATATATGTTATAGGAATGAGGGTTACCAGTTTATGATGTCTTTTTAAGTTGCTTTTCCACACAGTGCCAAGTACCCTGTCTTAACTTTCTTTTGCCCAGGTCAGATGTGCAGCCACTACGACAAAAACATCTAACCAGATGTGGCAGGGAGAAGATAACTGTAACCCACAACCTGTAGTACGGCTTTTCTTTTGGGTACACTTACTTATGTGTCTGAATATCACAGGCATGTGAAACACAAGGCCAGAAAATAAATAGAGGTTGATAAAAATGACATAAATCAAAAAAAAGCAGAGGGAGCAACAAGAACCATTTAAAAAGTATGCTTAAATTATTTGAAGCTATTCTGAAAAACTGTAGCTTCTGTTGATAAAGAGCTTTTAACAGTATAATTTACGTTTTAAAAAGACAATTCTAAACCAGAAACAAGGTATAAATAGGACTGATGGAGAAAAGAATAAATCACAGGAGAAAAATATGTTAACAAAATAAACAAAGGTTTATGAAACTTAACTCACACTAGCTTTTGGGTACATGAAAGGAAGCTGTCTGTGAGACACTACAGCGATTTTCCTGGTTTGCAGTATTTATATGATCTTCATGAAACACAATGTGGTGATTAGTATTATTATAGCAACAGTAGTAATAGTAATGACAATATTAACAGCAGTAATAGTAATAACAAAGGGAATGGGAAAACCCAAACAGAGACAAATGGAACGAATTAATAAGGATACTATAGCCTAAGAAGCAAAACAGCTGTTTCTCTAAAGGAATGAAATGGTGCATCTTCATTTTGGATTAGTCCACAGCTAAGGAATCACTGACCTGTGAGCAGTCTGAATCTGGATTCCAGCTAGAAGCAGAGAGTTCAGGGTACCTCTGCTCTTTGCTACAGGCGTATATACAGAATTCACAACATCGCATGCATCTGGCACTTGCAAGGAAAGCTTTCTGTCTATGTGAGTAGAAAGGCAGCTTGCAAGCTGATTTGTGACATTACTTTCCATATCTCAAAGCAGAGAAAAAGCCAAGAAATAAAGAAAAACCCCTTGAGTTTCCTGTTAATGATGAAATTTGATATTGTTACTGGCATGTTTCTTGCATGAAGGGAACAATATTCTATAAATTAAGGGAGCTACAGCACAATGGCATAGCTCCAAACTTTTTTTCAGTTACTGGATCACTGACTTACATTTCATACATAGAACAGCATCCCCGCAAGCATCTCAGCATCTATGTTATGGTGAAAGTAAAGATTTTTTTTTTCTCTTAGTATTTTATTTCCCTTAATTTTGTTGTACTTTTTAACTTTTTTAATTTTTTACCCTAAGAAAGCTGTTGAAACTTCATAGAGATGTCTCCATCTACCTTACACTTAGTGTGTGTACATATATTTAGTATAAGCACAAGTAGGCACACAATAACAACAGAATCACACTAAGAAAGAACTAAAATTTACTGTTCTTCCCAAAATCTGTCATTCAGGGCAACTGAAATTTCCCATTAAGTTGAAGAAAGCATCATCTGAGCAAAGATACTATGACAGAGATAATTCAGGTTAACATTTTTTTGATTCAGTAGGTAAAGCCTGTGTCATTTACAAAGACTTTTTGCACATTTTAAAAAATACTTTCAGGGTTTACAGGTAAAATGAAGGGCTTTATTGATTTTTCAGCAGAATGAAGCTACTGTACTTATTTTAAAGATCAATTTTATCACCTGAGCTCAGGCATACTAGACTTCAAACAAAGAAAGAGGACAATCCTTCATAATCTCCTCCATGACCCTAAACCCTTCTCTGCCAAAAAAGTAAGCTATCTGATTACAAATTGTGCTATTTTTATTGCCCAAGGCAGTTGTTAATTTTTGCCGTAGGTCAGACAGGATAGAGCCCTAAAGAACCAAGAGCTTCTTAATTGCGTGGTGTACCACTAGCTGTTGCCACATCTCAGAGGAGTTATTGCACCTTGCAGATAATGCCCTTTTCCCCTGCAAGCCATGAAATAGGTTCTCCCTACATCGATGTATTAATTAGATTTCAAGACTGTTTCAAAAATTATGGCTGAAGCTGCAGTTCAAATTTTTCAGAAATTATTAGAAAGATTGTCTGTTGTGGGTTTGTTTGGTTTGGGTTTTCTTTTAATTGAGAAAGAGGAGGAACTAACCTTGAGGAGTCTCTTTTCTCTTTTTTTTTTTTTTAAGGGTAAGGTGGGAGAAGAAGCCCAACCTGTAAACCTTGTCACATTAAAAGAATATATAAGTTTTGATAGAATTCCAGGTTAAGTTTGTCTATTCTGATGTTGTAAAAAGTGAATGAATTGGCACGACCTGTAGAAATCTCAGGAAACGTTTGAAATTTCTTTAACTGGCTGTATATCAAGCATACAGTGAAAAAAGGAAATAGAAGGAAAGTAGAAAAGAAGGGCAAAAGGCGAAATGGTTTGTGTCCATTTAAGAAAAAATCAATAATAGCATAAAATTGATTTAGTGCTTGTCATAAAACATAAGTAAGTGCTGGAAAATAGAGAAAATTGAGTCTCAATTTAATCTGCACAAAAGCCACACTGTACTGATGAAGTGATCTGAGGAGAGAGCTACATAAAACCTAAAGACAGATACTTAATTGTCATATTAAAGACTCTCTTTTCTGCCTGCTGGAGTCGAGGGGTAGGACTCATTAATCATGTGGATAAGGGGCATTGAAATCAAATCTCAATTAAAATCTGTTCAATAATGTCTCTAATATGTTTTTCAAGCATTAATTTTTTCCCATCGATTCTACACCCCATAAATCAGATATGTTGCAGTGCATGTAATAGTTTGTGGAGGAGAGGATTATGGTTTTATGAAGTTAATGCAGCAGAACCATTTAATTTACGCAGGCTAAAGTTTTATGTCTGTTGATCATTTCTGTTGTTTTCTGTGGGTAAAAATTCTTTGGGATATAAACCTAAAATATTTTTTTTTCCTTTTCCTCTAAGTGTATGTGTGGGTCTGTGTACAAACATGCACAAAATATCAATGCATATCTATGACTTGGCTTACATGGCCCTATTTGCAAAGATGGTTGCTGAAGCAGATATACTTTTTTATTTTATTAAAGACTTTTCAGGAAAGAAGACAGCCATCTTTTGTACTATTGCACTATGCAATGACTGGTGAAATGCAGGCAATAGCATGGATATTAACAAATCAACTTTTGGCTTTTCTGTGAATCAAAGATGCCTGCAAGCTGTGAGCATAAGTTTTGTATGAGGTGTATAATTAGTTTGTGACCAGTTTAGGATGGGAAAAGTCTTAGTCTTTTTACACTTGGAGAAGTGTTAACCCTGGCTAAATTCTCATTTCAGCAACTATATTTTTCACACCCATTTCCTGACAGGCACAATTGGCTATATCCTTCTTCATTTCCTGTCATAAGGTCTTGTGTGAGTGTTGGTGTATATTGTTTCAAAGCTGACAAGTTCTGCCTGAGAGTCAGCTGTATTTTTTCGTTTGGGTGAGTATTATTTCATGACCAAATCTACTCTTACTGAAGGAAAATTCAAAATTCATTTCAATGCTGCAATATTTAGGCCACAGTTAATAAATTATATTGGGACTGCTGGACATGCAGGCAGTACAATATATTTTCTTCTTAAATAAATGTGGGATGCAACTTCTCATCTTTTTAAATACTCTTGGTTCTTGGGTTTTGGAACTAGATGATCTTAAGGTGCTTTCCAAACCTAGACATTCTATGATTCTATGGTGAGTAACTTATTCTAGCTAACTGGGGCTGGCTGAAAGGTGCAAAAGAGCTAAGACAGCTAAATTCCTCATATCTGGAGGCTGGTTTTGCTGAGCCTATGCCCAGAACTAGCGAAGCTATGAGCGTTGATGAGAACTAATAGGTGTCACCAGGGAGTATCCTTTGGCCTTACCAGACCTTTGCTTGTCTTAGCAGGGACAGTGAGAGGGACAGTTACCACAGTCCTAAATTCCTTTCTTCACACTACAGTTCCCCTGGGTGAACAACTGCTGATCAGAAAACATTAAGCAAATGTTCATAATTTTATCAGACATGGTCATATTTAGTGTACTTATAAATTCTTTGATTTTACCTTTTCAAGTATGCCTTCAATTGCAAACATTGCACTAATGATGACTGTGAATTTAATTCCATTCATCACAAGCCCTGCTTCTGAATTGTCAAACAATTGCTGGCAAAAAAATCCTGCCAGTTTCAGTGAGTTTTGGTTCAAGACTGTCAGTTCAGAATAGTTAAATTGTATGGTGAATATTTGGTGCAAAGTAATTCACTGTAAGGCAAAAGTGGTGTTAAACGATGTGCCTCCAACATTCTGAGTCAGGACCTCTGGATTACTTATAGAGGTGCCATAAAGAGAAGTATTAGCTATAGAGTTACTGTGTGGCTCAAAATATTCAGGGAATTGCATTCTAGTAACATTACTGTCTCCTGATGCCTCTTCCTGTCCGAAACCAATCCTGCTGTGATGAGACACAAAGCCATATAAAGTCTGTCTGCTGCCTCATACCCATTCAGGATCTTCCTTCATCTATAATAGTTAATAACTCAAGAGTCAATTCATAGTTAATGGCCCAGGAACCATAGTGCAGGCAGTGTTGGAAGCTATGGGGAATCCACTGTTTAAAAATTAAACCAGAATTTGATTTTTATAAAAAGCTGTGTCTTCTCTGTGGTAGTGTGGTTACACAAACAAAGGAAACACACTAGTGGTGAAAGATGAAGTAAAAAATGATGAGAAAGAAAATTAAATTGTGAAGTGCTACTCCACTCTATCCTAATAATACATTTCTCTTACACAGATATAAGAAAAAACTCTGTTCTAAATTACACAGTAGTTAGGCACACTGTTTTAACTGCAGAAGACTGTACATGAGAAGATGTAAGTATTGCTACTGTTAAACACATTTTTTATTATTTTTACCAAATCACTATATTAAATAGGAAAAGGAGATGGAATACTCATTTATGTTACAGGTTAAAGTTTCACCAGCATAGCTGTGTCAGGAAAGAATATGAAGACTGGATAAAGATTTCCCAGCAAAACAAATTAGTTGACACATAGTTCCACTAGGGAAAATTCCTGCAGTTGATACCACCTATGTCACCCCCTCAAGTTTTCATAACTACAGAACAACTTTACAGGCAAATACTTTTTGTTGTAGACACAACTATAATTAAAAAATACCTGCATTTTAGAGAGAATATACTTTGGTGTTTCCTGCTTATCATTTATAGTAACAGAAGACCAAAATGTTGAGTTTCAAAAGTGCTTTGTATATCTACTAAAGGATGTATTTTAACATGTTACAGAATTAGCTGATGGAACTCATTGCCACAAAATGACAATGAATTGAAAAGGCTAAAAAGAAGACTGTAGATTTATCTCAATCATAAAAAGCTTCCACAGTTGCATCAGATAGGATAAAACATTTTTAAAGTGGATATAAATCCTCGTGCTTCAGGTCACAAACAACAGAGAAGATTTAGAAATACACCTACAGCCTGTGAGCAGGTTACTCTGCTGAGGTGTGCCATACTTGAGCAGCCAGACTGGGGGGAAGGAAGTCCAGTTGTGGGGGGGAATGTCCAGATTTGGGGTGGAATATCCAGAATTTGAGTGAAATGTACAGATTTGGGTGTGAAATGTCCAGATTTAGGTGTGAAATGTCCAGATTTGGTGTGAAATATACAGATTTGGGGGTGAAATGTCCAGATTTGGGGGTGAAATGCCCACTTTTTGGTGGTTATGTCCAGATTGGGTGTGAAATGTCCTGATTTGGGGTGAAATGTCCAGAACTGGAGTGAAATGTCCAGATTTGGGGTGAAATGTCCAGATTTGGGGTGAAATGTCCAGATTTGGAGTGAAATGTCCAGCTTCGGAGTGAAATGTCCAGATTTGGGGTGAAATATCCAGATTTCGGGGGTTATGTCCAGATTTGAAGTGAAATGTCCAGATTTGGGTTGAAATGTCCAGATTTGGGGTGAAATGTCCAGATTTGGAGTTAAATGTCCAAATTTGGGGGTGAGATGTCCAAATTTGGGGGTGAAATGTCCAGATTTGGGGGTGAAATGACCAGATTTGGGGTGGAATG
>JANHGB010016066.1:0-55144 GCA_026283785.1 Coracopsis vasa | reverse complement strand
TGCCTATGGCAGGGGGGTTGGAACTAGATGATCTTAAGGTCCTTTCCAACCCTAACTATTCTATGATTCTATGATTCAGAAGTGTTTTCCAGTATAATCTTTACATTTGCTCAAAAGAGAAAATGTAAAAAAAGAAAATAAATTCTTAATGAGTTTCTGATTTCATGATCAGAAAGTCATAGAAACTGTTTGGGTTTAACTGTCATTGGAAATGGTGCATCTTGGCTCGATGGTAGGCTGTTCAGCACCTTGATTATCCACTCTTTCAAAAGTTGCTGAAAGTTCCCTTTGGATCAGCAGCTAATATGGCTGCTACGAAAGAATAAAGAAACACACTCTAGTGTTTGGTTGTCATCATAAACTGTAGTGCGTGAAGGGAGGCTTTCTTGGGGTAACTTCGATGCAGGGAATGTGAGTCTTCAATGATGCCTCCAAAATGTCATCCTTACACCTGTTCCGGTGCTTCCCATGTATGAATGCTGTGCACAGGGTATTCTGTTTCCTAGACTGGGTGAAGAAAAGGTCTTATGTTGAATTTGGTACCTGGTCAATATGTTGATCTGAAAGCCTTGTACCCTGAAGCTCTTCAGTTGAGTGCAGAGCAGCTGTGCCATGGGCAGCAGCAATGAAAACTTCTTCCCTGTGTGTGCCAGCAGATCAGTCTCAAAGAACCATCTGTAAGAAAGGAGAGAAGTTGGGATTCAAGCAGCAGCTACAGAATGTAGGATACTCCCACTGCCAGGATGTAGGAAATCAGTGTGGTTTCAGTGTGAGGGGAAAAGAAAAGAAAGGGATAAGCGTGGAATTTAAGTAATTCAGAGAGAAGTGGGAAGCTTGATAGCAAAAGTTACCAATTTAGGCTTTTTTTTCAGTCAAATTTTGTAATTATAAAGAGATTTTCTTGCTTTGTTACTGTCTGCCATAGTTAAAAGAAAGCTATTAATGATTTTATACCTGCTTTTTAAAACAGGCGGTATTTTGTCTCTACCGATGTTTTACAGTTTTCTGCTGATGTAACTTTCAATTTATTTTGTATTTTCTCCTTTGATACAGATAGTCAAAAAATCCTTTCCACTGCTTCATGAATGAAATAATCCTATAGGGTTTTCATGTTGAATTTATTTTAAAATGTTTAGGGATTATATTTTTCCACTGAGTATATACTGGGAAATTTATGAGCAATTTCAGAGAAATCCATTTTTGCAAATTGAAAACTCCTGCATCCACTTAACAACATTTTTTATAATAAGCAACATTACCTCCCCCAAACTGGGAATATTAAAAACTTTGTGATAGTAGGGAAGTTACAGTGCATTTCAGTAAAAAAATCACTCTCACAAAACCAATTCTTTATTGTTTAAATCCCCAACAAATGACAGAAATTAATTAAACCAAAACGGTAGCAGTATTATATTTATTGATGAACAGCTCCAAACACAATTTTGCACATAGTTAGAGCTACCAACTGGCTTTTTACAAGCAGCCACGATACTGAGAGCTCCTGAAGTGATAGTATAAAATCCCTGCTGAAGGTATGTCACTTGTAAAGACCATTCCCTGAGGTTTTTCGTTTGTTGGCTTTTTTGTGATGTCTTTTTTTTTTTCTTTTTCTTGAGTTTTGCTTTTAAAATTTAAGTGTTTTTATCTACAATTTTTTTTTCCTGTTGGATTATCTTGTATCACAAAAAGAACCCCTCCATATAATGCTGCCTGTTTCTAGGGGAGAGCTTTCAACATGACATCTGGCTAATGCCTTTCTCATTTTGCCTGGCATTCAATTAGCAGGCAGGGGTATCAAGCACTCTTTTTGCTTTTCTTTTTGCTTGAGCATGTTCCCTGGGCTTGTAAATGTAAATTTAATCTAGTACTGTCATGCCAATAAAAATGAAAGAGGAAAAACTGAAGAATTTGTAAAATGAGGAACAGCAGAAGGTCTTTGTAAGATCATTTTATTTTTACCAAGCTTTAAGTTCAAGAGAAAGAGTTTAGGTTATTTTCCTCTCATTATTGGGTTCCCCATCCTATCAAAATGAGTTACCAAACCTGGAAATCCTCTACATGTATTTCCAGTTTATTGATCAAGTAATTCAATCTGCTTTCACATTAAAAATATAGAAGATAATAACTTAAGAAGGTGTTTAAACAGTGTGAATAAGACTAATCTACTGCCCTCTCAAATTCATGAAGTATTCTGAATTTGAATTAGTGTATGTTGTGGTATGTATTACCAGGGCACCCCCTAGCTTCCGTGTTTCCTGAGCAGGAAGGAAACAAATTTGTCTTCATCAATTTCACAGCAGAGCAGTGCTGTTTTCTAAGTTGTAATAACAGTGTGTGATTAGCAGTTGGCATTAAAAATAGCTTGTAGAACTTTTATTGCACAATTTGTGTTTTAATAGGATTTTTAATAGGAAAGGAAATAACACATACTGTAGTAAAGGTAATAGAGTAGAGCCATTCTTTATTTTTATCTTTATCTTTGATAAAGCTGATTAAGGTAGAGCAGGATCTTTGTGGTGTATCTGGAGGCCCCTCAGAGTAGTGTCTGTATCAGAAAGATGGGTTTCTTTAATTTATCACAGCAGAGTACCTTTGGAGCATGCAAACTATATTCTTTCTGACATGAAGCTGGGCAACATGCTCTCGGAGCCCATCTGATATGTTTCAACTGCTTGATCTCAGATGTAGTTATTCCTTCCTATGTGCCCCCAAAACATCTGAAATATGGATGCTGGGTTCTCAACAGCAACTATTTCACGTGATGGTCATGTTCTTGGTACATCACCCTACTTGCTAATGTAAATACAACCAATCTGGGTTTATCTTCAGACCAGAAGTTTTGGGCTGAGTAGGATCTGATCAAGCCAGAGGCTTATGCTGGGGAGTTTATAAAGCAGCAGTACCCCCCTTGACTTGCTGGTTGCTGTCACATTCCCCACAGGCTGTAGGGACAAAAAATGTACTGCACTCTTCCATGCAGGAGGAATAGTGACTTCAAACACGTTGTTTCACTAAGCTGCTTCTCCTATACTTACCTGCATTATCAGACAGAATGTTCTAAACTAGCTGTTTCTTGGCACTTTTTTAACACAGATTTTTCTCCTTCTATCTGTTCCTATGCTGCAGCTTGCACAGCTTATTTTATAAGCAGTTTTTTATCAATCACAGAAGTGCAAACCAGTTGCCTTTTTTGAAGCTTTTCCCCTCAAAGCTTATGATTTAATTGATGCATTCCCTAGAATGGTTATGTGGGGTTTTCCCTGGTTAGTTTTAATTCCTCAGTTTTCAAGGCAGGATAACCAGAACCAGAAGAGGAGGTTTACAGATTGAGCTCTATCATCCTGGAAGAAAATAATCTGGCTTAATGAGTAGTTGCATACACGAGTAGCATACATGAGTAGTTGAAGCAGGTTTAAAAGAAACCCATGAGCCTGTTTAAGTGTTTGCTAATTATTTCTTTCATATGTCATCTGGATTAATTTATATTAGAAACATAATTTTGCAGATCACTTGAGCAAGCTGAACAGCCCTGCAGGTATGGAATATGAATTAATGCATCTATTTCTACCAGCATGTTGTATTGTTACAGTAGCCTCTTCGCATCTTCTATGTAAAATTAATCACAGTGCTAAAATCTGCACTGGACTTCCCCAAAATCACGGCAAGGGGACAGCCAGCCAGGAGGATCACCTAATCCATTTCCTATTGCAGGGCAGTAATAATTAATTGTGCTTACTTTCTGCTAGAAGTAGACTTTGGAGAAGTCTGAAATTAATCCCACAGGTTTCTGCAAATAACTGAAGTGGTATTTTAAGTCGTGCTTCGTGTGTCGTCCCGTCCGTCCCCCCCCCCAAACTTTGATGAGCTCCTGGTGTTTTATGTGAATCTCTTTCTTTCAAATTGAGATAATTGAATTCAGGACACATCATAACTGCTGCTGTCCCATGTCTGCCAGGTCAGTTACCTTGCCAAGGAAACTAAAATAGCTTGATGTGGCTGTTCTCAGCCAATCTGTTAGCTCCTTATTAACTTATTTGCCATGTGCTTATAAACTGTTTAGCAAACTATGGGTTTTGGGGATTTCTGTGACTGTGGTGCCACTTGGTATAGCTACACTGAATTTAATGAGCAGCAAGTCAATGTGTTGGATTGAGAGAAGCTCGTAGAAGAGCTGTTCCATGACTATCTGCAGTGCGTGGATAGGAGGTCTGACCGGCTCTCAGTTCATTTGAATTATGTTATGTGCTCTTGTGTCCTGCTCTGCTAACACAGCATGATAATTATGTCCTGTTGCAGTGAGCACTCTTCTATTAGGATTGCTCTTTCCTATTGTTAAATCTATGCTTAATTCCACAACAATTTTTTGTTTTAGTAAAATTTTGATTTTGAGTCATATCTTTGTCAGATCAATAGCTTTGTATTTCTGGAATCCACCTTTTCTTACTTTTGTACTATTGTCAGTACGGATGGTTTTCCTTGGTCTTAGATTTTTGAATGCTGAGCTTCTGCTAACAGGGAAATACATAATAGAATTGTTTTTGTTACTCAGCTTGAGGATAAGGATTGCTTTCTTCCCAAAGTAAGGAACTAACGGTGTCTAAAATATCCCTAAAAATCATTTTTATAAGTAATTAGCAATGAAGAAGATTTTAAAGTGGTATTTCTGTATGTGAAACAAAATCATCTTATTTGGAATATACTGAGTTGGAAACAATCAAACTTTCTTTTCTACTATGCCCAGAATATGTTAGAAATGTGAATTGGTGGAAAGTGTATTGAACTTCGTTTGAGAGATTTCCTGTTACGTGAAGGAAATTCTGTTCTGGCACTTAAGCTACCTGCTCTGTGTCAGTTGAACAACTGATATTATTTATGTTTAATTTCTCTTGGCAAAGATTTTCTTTGTTATTTCTGTAAACGCAAAAATCACTGAGCTTGTGTTTAGTTTTTCTTGGGTTTTGTGGCGGGTTTTTCAGCTCACATGCAATTAGAATTGAGGGTTGTTTTTTTTCCATCTGAAGCTATTAATGAGCAAGTTCCAAAGTTTGCAGAAAACACTGTAGACAGTAGCTGAAACACCTTGTTTTCTTTCTAATTATCAAAATATTTACTTTTTTAAATATATATTTGAAAACAAAGTGAAAATCTTATTCCATGAAGAGGAATTCCAGTGTCTTTCCTGAAGTGTGCTTGTCTTAATCTACTGAAAAAAATAGAACAATCATGGACCACATGAAAGATTTTTTACCTGGTGTTGTCATCAGTCACATCCTGCCTGTGGCAGAATCCAAGTTTTAAGATTCCAGCTTTTCTCTGTGTGTCTATGTATAAAGTAGAAGGTGATTAAGAAATTACTTTGTGTAGTTCTTAGTACCCTTTGTCCATATGCCACTGCATGCAAATAATATCGTATTATCATGGTGAGAACAGCAGATGGGATGGTTCCTTCTGAGCAACAGTAATTCACCATGGTTTTGACTTTCCCTCTATGAAATTTGTACTAAAATTGTTGTCCTGCAGTAATAAACTTGGAGCCAGATGGACCTACCATTTGAACTGCACAACCTTACACCAAAATAAGCTCTGGAAAATGTTGCAGGAATGTGGTTTGTGGGTTTCTTTTTTTAGAAGTAACAAATGGGGAATTTAAAACTATCAAAAATGATAGTATCAAACTATTTCATGCTCATAGATTTATTGCAGTTTCCATTACAAATGCATTTCTTAATGAAAACTTAAAAAATCAATACAATCTACAGGAGAAAGATACAATCTTTCTGGAATAATTTGTTGGTTTTTGGAAAAACTTGCTGCAATAGCATGTATTTGTACAACTGACAGAAGCAGAGGAAGAGAGGAGCAGGGCTGCTACAGGCACTTACTGTAAGATTGGCTTTCTACCCTTGGAAACTTTCTCTCCTTGGAAAGGTTGGTGAATCTTGAACTGAGGGGAGACAGATCCTGACCAATGACAGGGAAGTGAACTGCAGGGCTGTCTCCTGCACCAGGTGCTGAAAGCCAAGTTGGAGCACCAGTGCTGGAGGCATCTTTTAGTTTGTTAATGTGTGGCTTTCAGAGAGCTTTTCTCTAAATACTAGAGAAAACATTTTTAATTAGCTGACTGATTCTTGCCCTCTGAAACAACTGTTTGTCCTTTCAATACGGCAAGCCTTTTATTTTTGCTGAACTAAACTTTTCTTTAAGGCTTCTTCTTATGTTACAGATGATTTCAAGTAATCCTAAACCATTTTCCGCACTGCTCATGAACCCCAGGAAAGTAGCTTGGTAGGCCAGACGTTTAGATGCCTTTTATCAATGACAAGTTTGAAAATCCTGATGACTTGTTCCTGTTTCAGATTGTCAATATCACTTCTGGAGTCAACAGTGGCTTGTCACGCGTGTCATATGCTTTGGAGAATTGTCAGTGCAGCTTATAGTCATGGCAGAAGGTTCTTCACAGTCTCTTGGTCTTATGAACAATACTCGCTTGTGTTTATATGTGCGTTTATATATAGCTGTACATCCTTGTGCTTGTGTTTGTGAATATATATAGCTGTACATCAGTTTAATTTCTAGCGCAGTTTTCTTGGAAATCTCTCAATGGATTTCTTTGGGAAATCAATTTTCAAAGACTAGCCTTAAAGAAACCTTGAATTTCTAGCAAAAACATGTATGTGAGAGAGGGAGAAGGTTTACGTTAGGGTAAACCAGTCACCTAAAAAGCAGGAGACTTGGGTTTAAGTCACTGCTGTGCACATTTCCACCACCCTCCTGAGAGACTTCTGTAAGCATTGTTTGGCTGTTCAGGAATACATTTGTCCCTTTTTTATTTTTTCTTTTTTTCCCCATTTTCTTTTCAGGCTTCTTCCTAGTTATAAAAGGGAGAACATGACCTGGTTTGCCTGCCTCCTTTTTTGTTGAATACGTGTGGTTTGCAGTTCTAGATAAAAGTAATTTTCTCTAAAACTGCAGGGAATACTCCTTATTTTCATAATTATTGTATTTTTCCTACATTTTGCAAAGGATTGTTGAAGTTAAATGTTATTGTCTTACATTTGGGTTTTCTCCCAAAATCAGAATGTTGTCAAAGACCTTCATATGTGTGTGGATACATACATATACGCATTTCTTTTCCTGCTTGTGAGACAGTTTTTTCAAGCAATGTTTTGGGGAATATGAAGCATGTGCTCATCTTCTGCTTTCTAATGCAGACCTGAGCTGGAGCTCAGAAGGAACAGAAACCATTGTTGACTGATAAAGCAAATTGTTTTTACCAAGTTGAGACCAAAGAATGCTGGTAAATGTGTCTGGCCAGAAAAGCTCCTATCCCTTAACAAAAGAAACTGAACTTTCTCTATTGGATATGGTTTTGGGTGAATGGATGCCTCATTTTTATTTCTTCATAAGTATATGAATAGTTTGTTCCATAGAATATTTTATCTTCATCAGAAACAGTTGATATGGTTTCTTTTATAGCACCGAGTTGAAAAACATCATCTTGGTATGAAGCTTTATATTTCTCTAGTGAATGATTAACTTGATGAAATACATTTAATCTCACTTTATTTTCCATTTATCATAATTATGCAGAACATATTTTTAATTGGAGCGATCCTTTCTTGCTTGGACTCAGAAAAACATATGAAATCATCTACAGAGGTGGGAACTCTGGTTTTCCTTCTCTTTGAATGTTGTTGCACGAAGTTCCAAGTTCTCCCTAGCTGGCAAGTCTTTTTCACAGATATGGTTGTAAGTGTCTGGATTCTCTTTGCTCTCAGAATGAAAAGCCACTATGTGCCTAGCCCTTATAGGAATTTTTATGTGCTCCTGTCAGACATCCAAAATATAAGAGTTTGATTTGGAATGAAATAATTCTTGAAAGAAGTGAGACCTTTACAAGAGAAGTCATTTGTGTTACATTCTGAATGTGTATTCTCTCTTTGCTTCCAGGTCATTTTTGGCCAAAATAACTTCTTCTGAGCAGATCCAAGAGCTCAGCGCTTTGCTAGGAGCTAGTCTTATTTGAATTTCCATGCTTTTTCACATTTCTGTCCATTTGCAGCCATTTCTTATGTAGGGTAGCTCACCTGTTGGTTGACAATATCTTAGTTGCTTACCCTTCCAAACTGAACAGTTCTGTGAATGAGGAAATGTGCATTAACCACAAACAAGTTGTTGAAACTATTTGTATTTTGGTGTTCGCTTACAGATAAACATTTACTTTCCTAATGTCAGAAGATGTTCTTGATGCTTTGGCTTCAGAGACTGTAATTTTGAACTTTCAGTGCACTGCTTATATTGTTTTACTCTGGAATATATTCTTGCTTGTTGTTAGGTGAAATTGTTTGTACCTTAACCCAGCACACGTACTGGATACTCACATTAAGTGAAGAAATGCACGAAATGAAAGACTCACAGTAGGCAGTACAAGAAAATGCCATGCTAGAGGCAAACCAGCAAGGTCAACTTCAATCTGAACACAAGACTAAACTGCTTTCAGTCTATTGGGACCATATGCTGGAATCTGATAATGCAATTTAACCATATTAAAAATGCTTAGTAACTTTTGTAATCTATGGAGTAACCACAGGCTCTGTTTACACTCTTTTGATTAACCCACCCAAAGGACTTTGTAGTGCACATAGCTACAGCTTCTGAGCCCTTGTTAGCATAATTTGTGTTAACTTTTAAAGGAGGAAGATGGGTAAGCAAGCACAAGGGACTTGACAAGTTTTTTCTTTATTAAAAAGGAGCTTAGCATATCAAGGACAAACACTGTAGTGCAGAAGGATCTGGAAGTACTAAGTCCTGCTTAACCAAGAGAATGGGGTCAGTGCTGTGATTATAATCAGTTCCTAAAGCCAGAAAACATCAAACATGAATATAGTTGGAAGACTCCTCTAGTAGCTGTCCTGTTTTTTTCATAAGGGTATGTTGAGGAAAGGGTGGGTTATAGTTGGAGATCCTGCAGTCAAGGGAAGGACCAAAGCAAAACCATAGAGTTGATAACCATCACAGTGTTCCCCTAAAGGCAGCTTTGGTCTGTTAAATCAAAATAATTTAGCCTATTTGTGTAGCTGGGTAGATCAGAGTGCCCTTGTCCATTTAAAGAGCTTTGAACAAATAAAGTTTAGTCTGAACGGCAACCATTTGTCCCACTAAGTGGAAAGAGAAATGTGCTCTTCAACACAGATCCCCTTCCTACAGGCTTGCAGGATTATCTAAAGGATGAATAATTTGCCATAAACAAGTTAGCACAGTGGAAGCAATACAGTCACATTACAATGACATTCTGCCTGGTCTAACATCTTCTTTCTCAGCAGCGCTGAGAATTAGCATTTGTGGGATGCTAGATGAAAATAACTGCATGGCACAATTCAAAACTTTCGAAGCTAAACCTTTGTAGACCTCTGTTGAAATACTTTCTATATTTTGGTGGAGTTCTGCTATCAGCAAGCCCTGTCTGGGTATGTAAGTATCTGTAAGAAGCTGTAAGGATTCAACCCCTAAATCAGGTCACTGTGCAGAAAATGAAAACAGGACCAAAAGGAAGAAAATTACTCTTTCAAAATGGAAAAATCTGCTTTGGGCTTTTACTTAAGTCAATGACACTATTATGCCTTTGACAAACATGATGATTAAAACTCTTAAGAAAAGGTTCCTTCACTTCAGAGTAACATTATAGCTGTATATACACACATGTCCAAACTATGTTCTCAACTGTCATTGCTGGGCAGTCTAAATGCTTTATTACAGCCATGTTGTATAATTAGGTCAATGATTACATTACTCTTAGTGCCATTGTGGTCTGAGAAATGAAACAAACAACTGCAAAATCACCTGTAATTACATAGCTCTAACATGATTGAATGTAATGCATTCTGTAAATGTAAAGCACTAGCCTTTGTAAAATGGCCTAGTTATTACTTCAAAATTGCCTGTATTATCTAAAAGGACACGTATGTCCCTCTCCTAACAACTCTTTAACAGGAAGTTTAAGTGACATTAATTGTTTGCTTTAGAACAGATCCAATGACAATTTTCAATGAACAGATATACAATAAGTGAAATTCACCTTGACTCAAAATAATTACTGTATACTTATTATGGCATTAAAATACTGTTTCATAAATGAATAATTATGTTGCAGGGTTTTTTGATAGGTTTCTGCTTAATGGTGGTGTAAGTACTGCCATTATCATTAGCTATTCTTTCTTATTATTTCCTTGGGATTTTTTGGCATTTACTAATATTCTATAATATAATGCAGTACTTGTTCAATTAAAGTCTGACAATTTTACATTTCCCTTACTAAGTGCATATACAGTGTGTTACCAATAAAGGTATATGGCTAATGAAAAATATAATAAGATTTAGTTGTTCCCTTTGAGGTGTTTAGAATGGTGTTTACCTGAAACAAATGCATGTTGATGTAAGTTAAACTAATACAAAGAAATGTGCAGGATGTGTACTGAGGTTACACTTTGCCAACAGGAACACGGTAGTTAATATTGCTGAAGAGGGAGAAATAACATATGGGAAAGTAATGAATGCATTAAAAGCCGCTTGCAAGATGCAGTCCTGCACCCTATCTTATGTCCAAGTCAATCACTTCATGAACACCTATACTGGGGAGAAAAGGGAAAACCTTGAGAGAAATCCGGTGAAAGGACAGTTGTTCAAAGCTTTTCAACCAGGACTAGAAAATGATTGCATTTACTAGTAAAAAGAAGGAAGATATTACTGATAATTAGATCAACAACGAGTAAGTTCTTAATATAGGTGTGATATATAAGTAGGTCAAGATAAGTGATTATGCTGTTATGCATAATAAAGGAACTAATAAGTAAGTATGGGCTTACCCTGGAGGGAGAGGTTGGCAAGGTGCATTAATATTGGTTGCTGGAGGTGAATTCTCAGAGTGTCTGGTATGATTTCACAGTCCTCCCCTGAAGTGCAGCCTCATCCACCCATGACCATTATCTTTTTCCATCCCATTAATATCGCATACTCTTGTAATAGCTGGGAAGGTGATCTTGGGCCAGGCAGTGCATTCTAGTTGTTAAATTCAGTTTTAGAAGGTATTACTTCAGTGAAGGAGAAGCACTAATATGCTATGTAGTTTCAAAGAATGTAAAGGATCTGGTACAGGATAAATTCAGAATGTGTAAAAGTACCACTGTCATTAAATAATTACAATTAGGACAGAGATATTTATTTAGTATTTTCAGTAGAATGAGGCAATATGTAGTGATTTTTCCATGTAAGAAACTGATGCGTAACCTACACAAGTACTGGGAGGAGGGCTTATGTGTTGCTTTTGAAATGTCTGGAGGTAAAATGGTATAAAACTGCTAACATAAAATTAGGGGCCCCAAATAACAACAAAAACAGGAAAAAAAAAAAAGGTAGTATTTTAGCAGGGATAATGATAGTTTTACAGACTGGAACAGCAAAAGTAACTCTGGGGAATGTACACAAGTAACTGGTCACACGTCTTGGGGAGCTGGCATTACAGCTGAAAGAGGACCTGTTAAAGAAAGCAAAACCTAACAGTAGCCTTCTCTTGTCTCTCAGAAAACCATGACTTTGGTCGGAGTAGAGAAGTTTTAGCAATGCTGTCTCTGATTCTAAGACTTTGTTTATATTTTCTTAATTCCCAAGGATTAGGGGAAAGAGTATTATTGATTTCTTTAGGTAAGATACCAAAAAATGTTGAACAGCTGTATGCCTTTATTTTTGAAGGGAATATATGTAGATATCTGCACATTAGCACAACCTCCTCAATTACATTTATTTCTGTCACTTTTTTATATTACTTCTATAGTATTATTGTAGAGGCTTGACAGTAAGCGTGGTTGCAGCGGAGGAAGATGTCATATGTGAAGACACACATTCCTAACAAAATTATATGGCCTTTGTGGCAGAATTACAGCAAAGAAAAGCATCTTAATATTAGAATGTGTCTGTTTCCTCCCCATGCCATCTTTTTGATGTTGGTGGTGAATTCAGGTCTCCAGAAAGGGATGAGCAGGAGCTGTGTTACCAAAAGGGTGATGGAACTTCTGAAGTTATCTAACCCTGCGAATCCCTCTGGGCATTCTCTGATCCTGTAGTTAAAGTAAGATATTAGACAATGAGTTTAGGAAAGCTTCTGCATCATGGGGGTTCTTGTCAGATCTGTCAGATGAGTTGGACATAATTCTTTCCAGTGTCTTTTCAGCTGTAATTGCTCAATGTCAGCTAGAAATAAAGTAGTGGGTTTAATTGTTTGGTTTTTTTTTCTGAACTTTATTTGTCTTTTTTGTGTATGTGTGTGTGTTTGGGCTGAATCCTGGGGTGGTTTTAGGCAGAATCTGATAGTGTCTGTGAAAGGAGATATATTTATCAGCCTTGCGTAAGGTGAATGAGATGCAGAAAAGAGGTAAGGCACTACAGCAGTACAGCTGTGTGAATGAATGGTTTTCCAGGTTTGCTGGCAGCTTAAAAATAAGCATAACATGGTTAAACATAATCATTATTCTGGAACTGAGCAAAACATTTCTTTGGTTATATAAGGTGTTAGTATGAATATATATGAAAAACACATCTACATTTCAGATTTCACAGGTCTATGAAAACAATGCTCAAACACCTGGGAAACTATGTCAGATCATTTTCAGAAAGTGAATGTCAAAAATACAAAATCCAAGACTATTTGAAATACGTAAGACAAGACTGGAGGGTTATCCCTAAGGCTGGAGTGATGAGGTTCCCTTGTAATGCTTGTCAGAGAACAATGAGCCTCCCAGTTTTAAAATTTGTTAAATAGCTGAGGACTTTTAAGATAACAGTATCAGGATGTCTTCCTGACAACAGCATCTTTTTTCAACTATTGTGACCACAGTGCAATTGTAGTAAAAATCTTCTCCCCTTAGTAAATCAAATGATGAAGTAATTCTAATAAGGTTTCCCCTGTTTAATATTTCAAAAGGTGCATGTGACATGGCTTGTTCTCTTATGGTATGTGCCACACTTGTTTCTATACAGGTATTTTAAAGAGCAAAATCCTAAATAATAAATAGTTTACGTAAATGTTTTTATTTTATTTTAATCTCAAATGTATACTTGCGCTATTATTGGAAGGTATAGATTAAATTAGTGAAGGGCAGCATAATTATTCCAAGAAAGTCCTATAGTACAGTAATATATTCATCAAATCGTACAGTTGCCCTTGGCTACACTAACAATGCAACCCTATCAAATTTAATGAATGTGTGTACACTCTGCTCTCATTAGTAAACTTGTTATTACTAAAGTTCTGCTATAATAAGATGGTTTGGCTTTCTAACTTTTGCAACTTCATAGAGTTTAAAGAGAAAACCAAAACCCACAGGTTCCTTTATACCATCCCAAGTGGTCCTCAGGGCTGTGCGAATGGCAATGTAGTAGAACTTTGTCATGGAGGATTGTCTGATTTAAAATCGGTGGTTTTAAATCTGTCTGGATGGAAGGAGCATTAAGACTTTTGTCTACCGGAGGATTCAGGAAAGCTTAAAACAAATCAAAACCAAATTAGCATCTTGTGTTGTCTTCTCACTTAGAGTGACCATAGCCTCACTAGTTTCACTCTTCTTTTTTAGCCCTTGTTTACTCCGCAGTGCTGTGTTCTCTGTACCTCTGAGAAAGACAGTCCAAGATGATGTTATTTCTCATGACGTTTTCTAACACTTTGGATAATTTAGCTAATGTTCTATAATTTTCGCTTATGCTCTTTCAATTAGTAAGACAAATTTATTGTGTTGCTCATTTACTGGCTGTTTTCATGCTGCACTCATTATCTGTCTTGTTCCACAAGAACAGACTTTTAATTTGGGAATGGGTCAAGAGAGCACACTCAAAATGACTTCTGACAAGCAGATGACATTTTTCTGCACCTAAGATTTTCTAATCTTCATGCTAATAAGGACATTCATTCTCACAGAATTTAATTGTTGATGGCTTTAGAAATAAAAAAATAGTACTTAAATCATGAACAGTGTATGCTCTGCTCAGTGAAGTGACCCAGAGCACTTGTAAAACTGAAGACTATGTATGTCTTAATGAAAATTGTTAATAAAAGAGGGGGGAAAAAATCCAGTGCTTTTCATAGCTAAGTATCTTAGAATTAAAACATACTTCTTGTATTCATTGGGGAATCATATTTAACAATGAGAACAATTAAATGTACATAACTTTTTGATTTTTGGAAATCAATTGAACATGCATTTTCATAATTTTTTATAAGTAAGCCTTTACATGTGAAATGGCACTTTCACAAGTGTTTGAGGGTCATGAAAGGAAGAATGCAAGCAGTAATAATATTAAATTACATCACATCACAGAAATCTAAGCACTAGGCAGCTACATTTAGTTTCGGTGTTAAAGCCTGATATAATAATTGTAATGGATACTGGTGTGAGTCCTCAGTAATGAGACTATTTAATGAAGGCTATGTATGAGTGAAGGCTTGGTGTTTTGTTGTATTTTTTTTTTAATTCTGTTAAAGGCAAAACATGAAAGGAGGAAGCCTTGTTTAGAATGTGCTGTCTGAAATGGTCTTCTTGTGATGTCATGAATGTAGAAAAAGAATTGGACCAGAAAACTTGTTACTGAATTAAATTTATAGCTTAAGAATTTTAGAACTAATTTATATCTTGTAATGATAACATTTTTGGACCTTCAAGCCAAATTTGGCTAGCCATCATCTGCCATCTTCGTACCTATTTAGTCAATAAAAACCAGGTGATATGATTGTTGTAACTAACCAACATTTCTTTGAGAGATTTTGGCAGCATATGGTGTCAGGTGTTTGGTACTCATGTTGGCCATGTCACTTCTCTTTAGGTGTTTGCTTGAAATGTCTGCATTTGAAAGTGGTGGTTCGTGTTTAAACATGATAAATATCCCTGCCCCTGGCAGGGGGGGTGGAACTAGATGATCTTAAGGTCCTTTCCAGCCCTAACTATTTTATGATTCTATGATTTCTGATTACATCAGTTGACTGATGGAGGTTTTAAAAGGTAATATGATCGGTGATCAAAGTGTACCAGTCCTAAACAGCATGGCAGATATTGGGACAAAGGAGTACAGGAAAAAGAGAGCAACGAGGAGACTGGTGGGATGGTGGAAGATGTGGCCCAGCAGCATTATGCTGCTGCCCTTAATAAATTGCTATGTGCAGTGTGTCATTGCAGTTACATATTTCAAAGTCTTTCTCCCACAACCTGCAATCAATATCTACCACACTTGTTCAGCTGCCCTTGGTAAGCTTCCCAGTTACCTGTATCTGGAAATACATTTGTTCCTGAATGGTGCTTTCTGCCTTTCTCCTAGTGATGCACTGCTCCCAGAAGTACCTTTATGCAGTGACAGTCAGTGAAATCCACAGTACTTACAACTAAATTAATGTTCTACTGCACATCAAACACTCCTGTGTTTCCAAATAAATGTTTCACTCTAGGCTTGGATACAAACATTTGTGTGTGGGTGACTATAGATATATATTTTTAATTTTCAGCAAAAAATATTTTTGTCAAGCACAAAGCAGTTATCTACCTATGAGTTCTTGAATGAATGATTTATGTTCTATCTACACACAATTTAGATGTAATTTATATGGAGAAGCCATGACAGATGTCCTCTGTGTATATTATACAAAATTGGTATCTATCAAGATTGAATGCTTGGTGCACAACAGGGCAATTGCCTGCAATCTGGAAGTGAGAAAGCCAGAAAGAGGAGCAAGAAAGCAGAAAAGTACTCACATCTGCATAAGTATGCAAACATGGCTGATGGAGTGACTCAAAATCATAGCAATACTTTGGAAAAGTCCTGAGCCTGTTTATAAACTCAAAGCAGATCAAAACTACAGAAGCAGATGGGTAGAAGAGAGAATGGATCAGGGATGATGCAAATACTTATATAAAATGTTACCTGTATGCCATACCTTAGAAAAGGTATTTTTTTGGTCCAGAAAAGATGTAGCTAAGCAAAAAAAATAGCAACTGAATGTCAGCTTAGCCAGGAGTCCTTTGAATGGTCGCTCCTAACTAAAGTACAAACATTTGCTGAAAAATGATGGTTTTTTACTTCTGAATAGGAGTAGGTTGTATTATATGACAATAAGCCAGCAAGGTGTCTTCTATATTCTTGTTCTTGTATAGCTTTAAACTAGAAAAGTACTTTGTACTAGCTTTTGATCTGAGAGATGCAGCTTCAATGGCTGGATTTCATGCATGGTTCCTCTGGGAGTTTGGACAATGAAGGGTGCCTTGCATAGAATCACGGAATGATTTGCGTTGGAAAGGACCTTAAAACTCATCCTATTCCAGCCCCCTGCCATGGGCAAGGACACCTTCCACTAGGCCAGATTGCTCCAATCCCCATCCAACTGCTAGGGATGGGACATTTCTTCCCAAGCAAGAAAGCTTGGGAACCAGCAAGTATCTTGTACACCCAGGTATTTCAGTGATATCCTGGGATGCTATGTACAGTGGCGTCTGTATGACACTTCCAGTATAAGTCTGTGGCTTCCCTGAGTTAGTACAAAGATTACTTTTATATATGTGTGGATTGGCTTAGACAACAAGAGACAAATTTCTGGTTATATAAAAGAGTGTAGGTACTGACTCAGTTCAAACCACCTTATCCTTCACATAAATGTATATGTAAGACTATTACCAAGCATTGCAAATGCCGAGCAGTAGGCAAGAACCTGCTTGGCACCAGGTGAAGCCTTGAAAACCTGTTCTTGGTGTAAAAACACGATGCTCTTTCTTCAAAGGAAAGAGGTGTGTGGGTAATCCACTTGAATTATTGGCAGCTGTGTCTTTGAAGATGGAAAAGATGTCAATGTCATTGGTAGGAAACTGTCTTTTCTTTCAACAGATGTGAAAGGGGCTTGTATGGGGCTTGCTTGACAGGCAGACATCTGGGAGAAAGGGCTACCTGACTTTTCTGGTGCAGTTTTCACCTGCTGTTTAGACATGCGGGAATCATTGGTTTTTAGCAGAGGAAGAGGTTGCTCTTTTAAAGGGATAGGAAAGTTAAGATGCATTGCCCTCCTGGGTGGAAATGCTGCTTTTCGACGCCCTTAAAAACTGCTGCAATGACCAATATTGTTCAGGTCTATGTTGTTCTGTGGACAAATAAAACTCATGTTACAGCAGGAGCAGATGAACATAATAAATATGGTATATGATGCTTTTGGCTTCCTCTTCAGTTAGCAAACTGTAAGATGAGGGTAGGGGATGGGTTCACACACACAAAGAAACCCACAAAACCCCAAATATTTGAGCTAGAAATCATTTAAACACTTTTAAAACTGTTTTTCCATCCCTAAGAAACCAGATATGTTTGGGCCAGGTTCTTGTGAGAAAGTGTAAGTCTAATGATGTTAAGTGAAAGATTCTGTGGTTCCAATTCTTTTGAAAGAAAAAAGTTTCTATTTCAATGCTTGGAAAAAACAGTATAGCCCATCTATAATACCAGTCACTACTAAGGCTGCATATCAATGATGAATTCTGTAGTTTGTCATGATTTCACATAAATGAAAAGGTGCCGCATGAAGATACTGGAGCTATAAAAGCCGAACTTTTAAAATTAGCTTTTATTAAGCTTTTGGCACCCTGAATTAGGGTCACACAGCCACAGATTAGGCTTGCATTTAAAAATGCTACGTTTAGGAACAGATAAAAAGAATTGGGGAAAAAACAGCTCTGAAGGTCACAATGGGAAAGGAGATTGAATAAAATTGAAACCTTTTTATTAAAAAAAAAAATATAATCCTGAAAGGATATTAGAGTTATGAGAAACTTTTGTGAGAAATGGGCAGTCACCCTGGTTATGCAAGGTTTTGCCTGCAAGGCAAACAACTGGTAGAAGCAGTTTCAGTGTTTTTCTTTATTAAAGGCTAGCATGCAGATTGTGGAAAACTAGTTAGAGCCAGAATTGCACTAGATCTTAAGATATATATCTTGTTATTACAGTGTCTTTTCTGAGAGCTGTGTCTGTATTACAAGATACATTGATGCACTGGGTTAGATGTGTTAGCTAAAATGACTTTAATATTGAAAAGCAAACACCAACAAAAAAAAACTCAAAACAACAGCAACCAACAAACCAAGACAAAAAAAAGTAATTCTAAACCAGTGTAGATGTAGTTTTCCGATATATAAATATCAGTAATAAATGCTGACAGGCAGAAATCTTTTGCCATTTTAACATCTTTGGGATTTCTAGTACCAGCTTAGTCTTTGGACCATCTGCTTCCCATTCCAGTTCAGCAATACATTTAGATGAATGGCATTAGATCATATGTCCTTTACTTGTCAATTGAAGAGCCTTGTAGGTCTGTGTATATTATGTACATTTAGTGTTTCATGGAATGATTTGGGTTGGAAGGGACCTTAAATATCATTCAGTTCCAATTGCCTGCTGTGGACAGGGACACCTTCCACTAGACCAGGTTGCTCCAAGCCCCATTGAAAGTGACCTTGTTTGATATGGTTGTGTTTGATAGAGTTTGGTATAGTCTGTCTAGCTTTAAAGGCACTTCTTTGTCTGAGTGGGTGTGATGGTGTCCATAGTATTGGCCATGTATTTGTGAAGGCTGACAAGTGTCTGGAAAGCTCAGCTCTGGCTGAAGGTCATGGGGAAGGAGAATAAGGCAGTTATATCTGCAGTAATAAAAAGACAGTTTCTTGCCTGTTTCAGTGTATTTGGAGAACAAAAGATTGGTGCATTTTTAGCAATATTTAGAACTCATTTTTCTTTTACACCACTGTAACTTGATTAAGTGAATTTAATCCTCATCTATTCCCATGTAAGCAGGAGGCAGGTTTCTAGGACCAGCATGGAATTGTCAGTTTTAATTTGACAACACCAATTCACCAGAGGGTAGTGATATTAATTTTAAGCAATTCTGTGAACTCTTGTGAAATGCACTCTTAGAATTATTAAATGTTGGAATGTGTTAGTAGTAGAAAAAAAAATCTTATTAGTTTATTCAACAGAAAAGAACTAAATATTATACACAAAAAGAAAATCAGTAAACTTAAAAACCTCTATTTTTTTTCTTTTGACTTCATAGTCTTAAGCAAAGATGAATAAAACTAGGGAATCTATTTGCTTGTTCAGCTTAAACTGAAAACAAGCTTTCAAAGGATAGCTGGACTATTTCTGCAATCTGCAGCTGCAGCAAACCAACTATACACACAAATTTAATTGCATTCGTGCAGCCCTCACTGAACATTGCTGCAGAATGGGGCTTCTCCTTCAATTGACCTGCCTTCCAAGGAAAGCCTTGCAGTAAACTTCACTTTTCCTCTGATATCCCACTAATTTTTGTTATCAGAATCCTGTTGCTGTAAGAACTACAAAATGAATTATCTGCTTTTTCGCAATTATTGTTTTTATTATGGAGAAGACGTACTTTAGCTACTGCTTGCTATGGTGCTCTGCAGTCTCACTGCTGAGCTGTTTGCTAGGAAAGAGCGCCAAAAAATGTTAAGGTGTTTTTATTTCCTTATAAAGCCAAAGAGTATTTATAGTATTTATCATAAACTATTTCTTATAACATCAATTTATGAAATACTATGTATGCAAGCACTAGATTAGTGATCTTGTAATGTTATTCTTCAAGGCACATTTCTCTAGTACTAAAAATGTTAAAAGGCAAACATACAAAAATCCCCAAAGCTTTTCATATGTTAAGTGTTTCTTCTGTAATGCACAGCAACTGAAAAGTGTATTAATTTAATTTACTGTTCAAAATAAATACCTGCATAGAAAAGGACTTTTATCTAGGCAGCCTACACATATCCTTGATGACAGTGTAAATTCTTAGTGTGTTATACAAAATCTAGAACGTCATAAAAAATATTGCTGCCTAAGAAAGGATCCATTTCTCAGTTGTTCCTTTCCATTTAAGCTCTTAAATGAAGTTTCACTTCCTCAACTGCTAGTCAGGTATTCCCTTTGGCCTTTGCTTATCACTAAATACTTCAGTGACCTATTTAATTTGAAATATGTATGTCTTTTGAAGCGTACTGTAGAAACAGCATCTGTTCACAAACACACTTTTTAGAAAGACAGTAGGCTTATAGATTCCATGAAGTTTTGCTTTCTCGTGTCAAGACTAAGGTATTGGAAATTTTTCTTTGTTTTGATAAAATAGTGTAAGATGACTAATATTGACAAAAGCAAATAGGCCTTTTGGAGTTGGGAAATCAGCTCACAGCAATTCCTGTTAGGATAGGAGGCAAATTCCTTCCTAGGACTGAAGGTGAGGTGATTGTCACCATGCAACTGTAAACACCCCCATGGTCTGCTGGACCTCATGATGCCTCTACCCTCATGTTCATATTCTCAACCCAAATTCTCATACGAGTATTACGTGTTCCTCTCTGGAGAATGTGAGCTCAATACAGATTAGATGTGTATTGCTGCTTCTATATGCTCTTTCCAGCAATCATGAGCACCTGCATTGTCTAGAAAACTTATGAATACTGAATCATTAACCACGGAGTAATTTCTAAGGTAGTACAGTATTTGGCGAATAGAAGGCTCAAGGATTAATTCTGTTTTTCCATAGTTTTCTACTTATTCAAGTAATATTTGTATCAACAGAAAATAGAATGATATTTTTGAACTGAGGGTTTAGACTCTTATGTTGCAGAAGCAGCAGGAGACCAGATCTACTTCTTTGGCATTGCAAATGCAAAGACACATTCTTACGAGAATGTGAATCACCTAATTTGCCTGTGTCTGAAGGATGTACCAGCCTTTAAGTGGACCAGCTTAGGGAGAAGTAGTAGCTAATTAGCAAATGCATTTGTATGCACATTATAGTGGCTAATTTATATGGCAGTGGCCATATAAATCTGAGGATAAAATTCATAAACCGACCTTGCTCTTTTGAGGGCCTTTTTCAAACCTCTGCTTACCAGAGTGTTTTGTACAAGTTTGTCTGCATAAATGTAGACAAAGTTTATAAACTTTGTAACTTCAGGTTTCATTATAGGTAATTTCTTTTCTTTAAAAGTTCAGCTAAGTTGCTGCATACCTTGGCAATGTACAGTTATAAGACAACACATAAATTTGTGTATATAGCAATAAATTATTGAAAGATCTGTCAAAATAAAATGTTTTTTTAAAAAACAATTTTGTAGGCACTTGCATATGGAAATGTCCTCTTTAAAAAGTGTCAATCTCCACTCATAATCAAAAGTTCTCTAATTTTCATTACTGATGACATTTGATAGCTTTATGCTGAGTACCCAGGATGGCAGAAGCCCTTGTTGCCATCAGACTTACTATAAACTGATAAACTTGCATTTGCATTAGAGATTCTTATACCAAGTATAAAAAAATATTAATTCTACTTTAAGGTTTTCTCATTTGAAATGATCCATAAGCAGGGGAAAGAGATACTCTACCAGACAGTAGCAGCTATGTTATTTTATCTCTAGTTAACAATATTGCAGGATTACTTAAAATCATTTGAAACTGGGCTGCACCATGCTAGGTATCTGAGACTCCACAGAAAGCATGTGGTTTTGGCTTCTTTTGGGTAAGTTTCTGTGTCTAACAGGAGCTGACCTGATGGGATGGTCTGGCTGCTGCTGCCCCTTGACCTGCAGCTGGGGGTTGAGTCACTTCAGCTTCCTGTTCCACTGGGAAGCTGTCATGGATTTTGGTAGAAGTAGTATCCTACCAGATCAGCCAACTGAACTGAGACTGCCTAATCCTGGGCTTCAATGAGACATGAGTGGTAGATGGTGGAGAGGAAAGGCAACAGGACAGAGGTGCTCTTTTGACTGGTTACTCACCCTATAGCCTTTGCTGGACAGTTAGGCTGAGCCTTTCACTGTGATGTGGAGCCTGTTCTGTGAGCTGTGCTAGACAGCGGCTTGGGGTGAACACACCACCCTACAAATAAATACTTGGAAGTTCAATCTCTCTGCTGCTGACTGGGTATTTCAGAGCAGACTGGACTAGGAGCTGATTTATATTCTGCTTTGACTGCAGATCTTTTCCCATACTTGTGTGGTCCTCTGCTTAACACTGTTATTTGTTATTTGGTGGTGGGGTGGGATGGAAGTTAAATATTTTATGTAATTATTGTAAATGATATTTATGGATTATTGAATGAAGGAAGGAAGAAGTCTCCCTTTCAAAAGTGGTGCCATTAGTTCCCACAAACCCTGAAATATGGTCTAAATAAAAACAGATCTAACGTGTCCCACCTAGCAAAATTCCTGGATTGAATAGCACAGATTTAACAAAGACAGAGGAAAGCAGCTGTGAAAGTGTGCGGTGTTGACAGACAATGCATTTTTAACAGTGAAATTTACTTCTGTTCAGCTTTACTGACCTTTTGAAAGATTAAAATAAAAATATTATTCTCTGTGGTCTTGAGTGATTTCAGCTGTTCCAGCTCCTGTGCTTAACCACACAAATGCTTCATATAAAAGAAGCCCTAAGGGAATTCAGGGTTGAAAAATTTCTAATAGTTTGAGGTCTGATTGTTATAACCCTGAGTTGTAATAGTATGTGAGGGTGCACAAGTAAGAGGGCTGTTTATTGTGTCCAAGCTGAAGTGGCATATTCTTATTGAATTTTTGTCTAAAAATATTGTTTTCAAAGCCATATTCTGGGAAATACAACCTGGGGATCAAAACTATGCAAGAGTAATGTTGTCTTATAATGTCCTGCTCTTTTCTACAGGATCAGTATAAAACAAGTACAATGTGAAGGGAAACAAGTTTTCCCTGCCATGTAACTTTTCCTGTGGCACATGATAGCATGCACATATGTGGGGCAGTATACTCTGTGTGACTCCCAGCTGCTGGTGCACATCTGGGATTTAGATGCAAGGTGTTCAAAAACACAACTGTTATTATCTTGTATTTGGGGTGGACAAATGAAGAAAGGAAATTGATGTTATGTGGATGGATTTTTGTCAGTTCTCTCCCTATTCTGACCTCTTTAGAGTTTTACTTTCAGGGACATTTTAGATCTCTTCTTATGATAGTGTGTTAACCTGATAGCATGCAGCACTGATAAATACATTTTTGCTATTTGATGGCAAACACATTTGCCACGGTAAACATGTCCATTGAAGCCAACACTTTATTAAATATGACCAAGATATGCAGGTAACATCTTACCTGATGTTCCACTACCACAAAAAGCTGCTCTGAAAAGGCTCAGCCCTGTCCTTCCCTGTCCCTAGCAGAGCACTACCACCCTTGTGTGATGTTCCTCTACTGCCAGCGCATTCACTGGCCCAGGTGAGCAAGCTAATCAGGATGGAAAATAATGCAACAAAATGAACTCTGTGCCCCAGTCCAATTTATCACACCGCTGTGGAAACATTTTTGCCGGAATGCTGGTCTATGAAGGATAAAATTTGAGTTTCCAGAAAATAACACACAGAAAAATTCAGGCTCCACACAAGCCATTAGTCATATGACAAATCAGAAAATGAATATGCTGAATTGCTCTAATATGTCATTCTTAATATCTGATTTATTATTTTAATGTCTCTTTGAAACTCAAAAGTTCGTTAGTGTTCTAGCCTGTCAAAATTGTGACATCCTTTGACTAGGAGTAACAGGAGGTTAATATTAAGCTATTGCAAGTTAAATCCACAGCACTGAGAGGACTGAAGGGAGACGAAATGAAGAAATTGCTGTACTAAAGCAGAACAGAAATCAATCTAATTTAATATCTTTTTCTGCCAGTGGCTACTGCTGCGTGCTTTAGGAGAAGATATGAGAAGCACTGTGATAATTGCTTTCACAGGAAATATTTTTCCGCTGCTGCTTATATTTGTGGCTACCATATCTTGTGGTACAATGCATTAGATCCCTTTCAAAATTTTAGTGTAAGAATCTTTTTATAGCACCTCTAGAACATTCTTTTCATTGAAATAAACATCCGTTCCCTTTTAAAAAATTGCAGTGAGTTTTGGTCTCAATGATACTCATTCCATAAGATCTCATAGGCTTATTGCTTTGCATGGATAGAGTATTTACCTTCACGGGCTTTTAAAATTACTGTCTTCCTGTATAGAACAGAAGACAAGAAGTAGAGAGATGTTCCCATTTTAACTTCTCTATTGTTTAATGTTCCATATAAATTATCGTGTCATAGTTCTGTGGTGATGTACTTAAAAGGATTAAATTTTTCTGAAGCTGAGATTTCTCAAATCATCAAAGAAATGGAAAACTTCTGGGAGAAGGAAATTAGTATTTTGTGTAAAGGGGCATTAAAACCTTGCCATTTTAGTAGTCACTTTGTGATTGACTTTGCTCATTGCAAATTATTGCATCTCAATTTTTTTTATCTCTGAATTTATACCTGAAAGCGTATTCCCAGATGCTTCACTACGGGTGGACATTGCCATTATCACCTATGTCATGCTGACAGCCATAGAAATATTTGCCCCTAGAATGCAGTTAACCATTAGAAGTGGACTACATTGCCTTACTGATCATCTACCATGGTGTTGGCAAGCATGAAAAGTTCAGTGTTGTCTTCAGGGCCACCTTGAGCTTGGGTATGAGTTTAGACATGTCTCATCCTGAGCTGATCAAAATTAAGCTAAACTCAAGAAGGCTACTTACAAAGTTGTGCGAATTAGAAATGTGTCTCAAGAAAATCAACATTCTCACAGATTTCAAGTTCTTGCAATCCAGGATGTGTCAGGTCTGGTTGTGCTTAGTGGTAGCTGATGGATTGAGGTATGACCAGACAAAATTGGCATGTGTCAGCAAACTTCAGGTGTTTTGCAGTATCTGGGAAAAGACTGCCAGATGCTAAAGTGGACATAATGAACTATGCAACCTGCGAAAGCAGGTTTCCCATTCATAAATGTTGTTACAATTTGTAAAGATGCAGATCTTAAGTGTGGGAGTCCTGAGGCACATTTCACCAGCTATATGAAATGGAAAGATTTTCATGTCTAGGGCTGAGGAAGGAGAGTTGATGCAACCAGACCTTTTAACAAAAGGTTCACAGGCCTGCATGGTAACCTGCCCTCCCCATTCCCAAGAAACTGAGAACTGTGTCTCAAGGTCTGCTTCTCTCAGTTTGGTTGCTGAGACCACAGATATGCTGTCTGATGAAAAGGGTCACATGCAGCCACTTCTTCGTAGACATTGTTTCCATAAAAAGAGTGTACTTTCAAACCAGCAGTGGGTAACTCTTACTGATATTTTCAGGTCTGGGCCAAGCTGATGCCCTACCAACACCAAATGGATTCTGTGAGCATGAGAGTTATCACATAGGTGCTGCACAATTGAACCTGGTGGAATTTTTATCACAAGGCATCTGTGCCAGTTTATATCGGTTGAGAATCCAGGGGTTTTATGTTTTCTGATAATTTTCGATAGAACAGTAAACATAGAAAGTGTGCAAAACACTAAGTTTTTTGTAGTTCAGGGGCAGTGGTATTAATTGGGCACTTGAAGTACTCAATAATGCATTTTCCCTGAATGGTTTAGTTGTACTTTAACACTTTGTTTTTAAACTGAAACACCAGATTCATTCTCACAGCCAGGACACGAAAACAAACTATCAAGTCACCATGCCGTATATAGTTGTGAAAACATAAATTAACCTCAAACACAGTTATTTGACTGCGTTTCATGACCCTTTTATAAAACATTAATGAATGTTTAAAGTCTTTTCCCCATGTGGTTAACACTGTTCGTGCAATGCTAGATAAAGCAGCACTGTTTTGCTTTATCACTTGAAAAAACATTGAGACAAAGCCCCAGCTGATTCTCAGGAGATGACAGCCTTCTACTTTTATGCCAAGAAGATTAAAACTAGTGTGTTTGTAATGGCTAAATATAGATTTTTGAACTGCCTTTTCCCAAGGAAAGGTATGTGATGAAATAGTTGCTCAAGAGCACTAAAAATTCACAAGCAGTTGTGTTTTTGACTAGGTGAAAAAACAATGGCTTCTGAGGCTTAAATGTATCGAGCAGTTGCTATTGTATGATTAAGCCACTTTTAGGCTGCAGTTGCATGCATTTACCTGTCTAGTTTGAAGGCAAAAGGTTTTGACTTAATATGGTGTGAAAGAAATGAATGTGCAGACAAGGAAGCCTTTGTACTTCTCTCTATATTTCCCTCAAAATAATGTCTATCATTTTTGTCAATTTAAATACTACCTTGCAAACAGTGGAGAAAATCACTGTTCTGTTTAACCCAGGGACACTGACATATGTTTTTTTTGTTTGGTTGGGGTTGTTTTTTTGTTTTTTTAACATGCATTTAGAGCAGAAGTAGGAAAAAGGCATTACGAAGTCATCATAGGCCAATTATTCCCACAGAGCAATGACAAACACAGTTTCTTCCTTTATGACAGGTAGTAGTCTGGAAGTCTGATTACCATTCTAATCTAATTTCATGTATTCTCTTACTGTATATGAAGCAACATGCAGCATCTTGTAGACTTAGATAAATCATGTCCTAAAAAGTGGGGATGATGGAGGTAGTAAACTCACATTTTTGTGACATAAACTCAAGAGCAGGATTTCAAATGTGTTATTGTACCTTCCCCTCCCTAACTATTTGTTCTCTAGGAACACTGGATACCAGATAAGCTTTATCCATATACTGTAGATATGAATCCTGATGGGAATTAGAAGTTACAAAATAAGCTATCTGGAAATGGATTGTATTCCTGCTACCAGAGTGGATTTGTTTTCTTTTTCATGTTTTGCCTTGTTTCTCGTTATCTCTCATCCTCATATTTGTCTGTGTTTAATTCCATCTTCATCTCTTTATTCTTCATTGGAATTAGTGGATTTGTAGTGGAGCTAGAAAACGCTTGGGTGAGCATGCTTTGCAGTCATAGGCCAGGTACTTATGATACACTGACTCTCTGGATTTTCATTACAGGAGTGGTCCTTTACATGAGTTGTATATTTCCTCCCTATCTCCTATGCCCACTGTCTGTCAGCATCCTGATTACTGGGGCATGTTAGATTTATTTGTGCTGTAACCATAAGAGCACAGGCCTTTTTCTTTGTGGTATTGTATTAACAAACTCTGCAATCTCCATGGAAGTGACAGTTGCTGACTGTAATTAGATCTATTTAATGCAAATTTGGTTCTTGACATACTTGATTTTTAGGGGGTCCATTTTCTCTTGTTTGGGGTTTTATTTATGGATATTTGAACAAAATCGGTAAAGTTTATTATCTGGGGGTAGAACTTCTGTGAAAGCCTTAACATAAATCTGTTATCAGAAGAGCAGCTTGTGTTCACATAAACTTATTTAGCTTGTATCAGGAGTTGCTTTGATGTGGAGACCAAGGGTTTCATTCTGCAAGGATGCACCTTAACACAGGATTCCAAACCTTCACAGAGACAACAGATAAATCTTCAAACCTTCTGCTTCCCACCCTGTGGGATTAAGTGCACCCTCAGCAAGTCTGCTGACAACATAAAGCTGTGTGGTGGGGTCAATGCCCTGGAGGGAAGGGATGCATCCAGAGGTACCTTGACATGCTTGAGAGGTGGGCCAATGCCAACCTCATGAAGTTTAACAAGGCCAGGTGCAAGGTCCTGCACCTGTGTCAGGGCAATCCCATGCATAAATATGGGCTGGACAGGGACTCCACTGAGAGCAGCCCTGAGGAGAAGGACTTGGGAGTGTTGGCTGACAGAAAGCTCAACATGAGCGAGCAGTGTGTGCTCACAGCCCAGAAAGCCAACCCTATACCAGGCTGCACAAAAAGGAGTGTGACCAGCAGGTCGAGGGAGGTGGTTCTTCCCCTCTAATCCACTCTTGTGAGACCCCACCTGGAGTACTGCATCCAGCTCTGAGGCCCCAGCAAGATGATGTGAGGGCTGGAGCACCTCACCCATGAAGACAGGCTGAGAGAGCTGGCGTTGTTCAGCCTGGAGAAGAGAAAGCTCCAAGGAGACCTTAGAGCAGCCTTTTAGTACCTAAAGGGGCCCTACTAGAAAGCTGTAGAGGGAATTTTTACAAGTGCATGTAATAACAGGACAAGGGGGGATGGCTTTAACCTGGAAGAGGGTACATTTAGATTAGATATTCCCTGTGAGGGTAGTGAGACATTGGAACAGTTGCCCAGAGAAGTTGTGGCTGCCCAATCCCTGGCAACGTTCAAGGCCTTTCAAGTGTTCAAGGCTGCTTTGAACAACCCGGTGTAGTGAAAGGTGTCCCTGCCCGTGGCAGGGGGATTGAACTGGATGATCTTGAAGGTACCTTCCAAACCAAGCCATTCTATGATTTTCTTTTGCTATGGGTACTGGAGTCAGCTTATTTGAGAACTGCAGTTTTTAAATAGCCTATAGTTACTACTGCTTCTAAGAATCATTGTGTATTAGAAGTCAGGTCATGGTTAAAGAGAACTTTTCAAAAACCCTGAAAGATGCACACCTGCCTCTGTATGCATGCACATATAACTTAATGTCTAGCTTTTAACCTTTGTATCACTTTGCCTTGTTTATATATTTTGCTATTCATCCGAGAGATGAGCTAGAGCATCACCAGGAAATGTCTGTTACAGCCAAGTAAACAAGGCTTTTACCAACCTCGAGGAATTAACCGTATGATAAGAGTTAATTTTTTCTGAACTTGCTTGTCAGCTGTGAAGGGATAAGTAAAAATGCAATATATGCTGTCAATGTGGCAATGGGCAAATACAATCCGATTTATTTGGGTGTTAGACCAAAGTAATATGATATGACAGGACTATGGTTCATTGTTATAATTCATAGTTACTGTAATAGTAGGCACAATATGTAAAGCACAAGGCTGTCAGCCAATTAGTTGTGAATTAATAGTAATTCACTGAAGTGTCAGAGGCAAAGACAAAACACTAAAATATTTTATATATGAGTATGATATATTTATACGTGCTTCCCATCATGCAATCTTTACCCCTGCAATGTATATTCTAGACTCTGCTCTCTGAACACATCACTTGATTTCTCCTTCCTATTTTCTGTTACCTGATAGAACTCGTAAATCCAATCCCCCCAAACTGTGCAGTATTACATTCATTGCTCCTACAGTTCTTACTCCTCACTAAATGATAAGAATAAATTTCCTGCCATGAACTTCCATGTGTTAAATTCTTGAATGGGGATTTTAACACAATAGGCTAAATTAATTTCTTTCTTTTTCATAAGTATGAATAATGACTTTGAATTTTAAACAAACGGGCAGGGTCATCTGAAACATCATTTCACAGGTTTTCATAGGCACTCTTAAGCATTAAATCTCTGTGAAGATGCTACTTGTAAGTGTTCAATGTCCTAGTTTTACCTCTTCTAAAAAGCAATGCAAGCTGCTACATTTGACAGTGGGATTTTGCAAGGTAATTAAAGTAGTTAGCACCCAAATTCCTCACATTCAAAAAGGGAATTATCATTAAGAACTTTTTGACTATTTCATTGTTACCAAAAATGTGCTATAAAATTGCTTTAAATTATACATGTTAGTAAAATGTTAGTGTTGTACGAAAGTAGATAATAAAATGTAGAGAGTGCAGGAGCCATCTGCCTTGTGAGAAGCTTGAACTAAACCCAACTCCCCAGTGTCCGCACTGATGGTTGAGCTTTGTGCTATTTGAAGGCAATCCCTCACGATCTGGTGACAGGATGAAGCAAATCTTCAGCAACGCAAGTGTGTGGAAATGAAATCACCTCCTTTCCCTGAGCACAGCTGTGAGAAAACAGGACTGAATATAGAGCCCAAATTTCTGTTTATCTGTAAAATTTAATTGTGTTGCAAAAACTTTACTTTTTTTTGTTGCTAAAACATCACATTTTCTACAACTACAAAAACTAATCATCATCGCACATCTCTAAATCTATTTTCTGCAAATGTCATTAGCTGCAGATTTCCCCTGTTGTCTTTCTGTTGTAGCCAAGGGGAAAAAGAAATATTTTTGGTCCTTTGGGTCCATCATTAGGAATGTTCATCAATGAATGGGATCTCTTCAACAAGTGTCGTGGTCACAAATTATATTCACATGCAACAGACAATGAAGAAAACAAACCCAGTGTCAGGTCATTACCACAGATGGTCTTTTTCTTTCCCAGCAATACCCCCCATGATGTGATAGAGATAATGAAACATGCTTAAAAATAATAACTCTCCATGATGACAAGAAAACCCTCAAGCCTCATTTAACATCTGACTTTATTGGCCTTCACCACTTACTATATAGTGAAAATCTTGGCAGACAGCCCAAAAAGTCACAGTTGTATTCCTAAAGTAGCACAAACATGAGATGTGTTGTTTGAAATTGACCATCCAGTGAAATGAAACTGAAGAAAAGTGGTTAGTGGATGACCAGTGCTGCCATGCATCTAAAATCTCCTCAGGAGGATATTTGGAGGTAGGAGCAGAGAGGCAGGGCTTTTGAGAAAGCACTTCTGCCTGCAGACTGGTCTTTCCCTGAGTGGAGAATAACTGCCTGGCTTCAGGGCCAGCACTCTGCAGCTATATCATTGCTCAACTTAAAATCACTCAGGAGGGCATCAGCTTGAGGCATCCAAATTTGCTATGAGGTGACTCCTGTGTCTGTGCAGCAGTGGAAAAAACCATGTGGAGATACCCAGTCTGGTTCTGGGAAAAATAGTAGCACTTATAAGAATGGCATGTTTCATGGCAGAGCAGTAGTACAACCACTTCATGTCATCTCTGGTTAATTCATTGCTGCAGGGCTCCTTACTGTGTTTTTACTCCTGCTGTGTCTTAGTGGCTGGTGTACACGCTGGACACCTGTGACTTGAAATCAGCTTTTCACCTTCTCAGTGCTTCAGAGGAGCCTTGTGCTGCAGGAATTTCAGTGAAGAGGTTGGGTACATTGTGCTGGGTGGGGAGAACAGCCTTGTCACCCTGTGACAGTAAGCAAACCAATGTGGTGCTGAGTTATGGGTTTGTGTTTTTCACCACACAAAGTATGTGCAAGGTGAAGAAATCTGTGAAGTTGTGAAGCTACAAGAGAAGGATAATGCAGTTTATGGAGTAGTACAGACAAATTTATTTTTTACTGATCTGAGGGGCTATTTTTGGTGTTTTCCCTGGGGGAAGGTAGCAAACCCTGATCACTTTTCTGATGACTTTATTCATCTGTCAGTGCTTTGCACTAGATCTTGAAAGGAAAATTTCCCCTACTTACATTTCAGTAGCAGTTTAGTGATGTTGATGGTGTTCCTCAGGCAGCTGGAGCAACTGCGACGTGCTCTGAATGAGGGGCAGGAGAGGATTCTCTGACGTTCTGCACTATACAGTGGTGCCTTTGAGTGTGATGGAGGGGGAAGAACAGATCAGCAGCCTGAGCAGTGCTGTAATAAGCCTTCTTTGAGAGGCTTCTTAAAGAAAACCTCGTATACTGGCTGTACGCTATCTGACCCATGGACTGTGTGGTAGCAGCAGGATATTCATGCATATTATCACAAAGAACTAGGTAAAGCGATGCTCAAGGAGAACATGCTGTATATGGGGGGAATTAAGTTTTTCTTGTTATTTCTCAAGTATTTACCTAAAGAGGTACTGATAGTTTGTTTAAATACTGGAGGAACAAATATTTTATTAACTGAGGTGATCTTTTTATGGGTGAGATTTTGTATTTTGCTTTCCATCCCCAGAAAACCCCAGTAAACAGAGATTATGTGCAGCAGGAATATGGGATTCCATCCTGCAAAAGCTGCTGTAAATAGGAATTATGTGAGTGAATTATGCATGATGTAAACTAGAGGAAATAGAACAAAGTAGTAATAGTCATTTTGGAAGGCTTTAATTATATTTAGACAGCAAAAACAGTTGTTGTTACAGCTTATGGCTCGAGCTGAGCTAAATCCCTTTTGCACCATTTGTCCAAAGTGGTAGAAGTGAGAAAATGAGAGCACAGAATAGCCTCTAAAGGCATTTTCTTTGCATGTAGTTGTCAAAATGTATGAGTTTAAGACTATAGAAAATAGAACATTTGAATTCCTTCCTAAAAATAAATTGGATGTGTTCACATGTTCATTCCCACTTTAAACATTACTGTTTTGTCAACAAGATTGCGGCCTTTGTACTGTAAGAAAGGAAAACATATATGTACAGATAAACTGAAAGTAAAACTCCATCCTAATCCACTATAATGACCAATGTGTATGTGTATCCACACAGTAATAGATTAAGCTGTACTAAATATTTGCAGTTTCTTCCACTGAAGTTTAAACTAGTTCCAAATCTTATAAAACTTTTGTGTTTTTCTCTAGGCCGTAAATTACTTTCTCACATGAAGACGTGACTGCAAAATTCATACAGACATTCTAACACTCCCAAGATGAATGCAACAGCAGCAATGTCATAGAATATATTCATTACTTATATTTGGGTTTGGTTATTGCTAGGAAGTAGTAATCAAATGTTTACTGCTTTTTCTGCCGCTGCAAATATAACTCTAGGTGAAAGTCTGGGGTTTGGTTTTGCCCACCAGGGGAGGGGGCTAGCAATAAAATATTCCCAGCCTTGCACATATATATTTTAAATTTCCTGTATTGACCCAGTTGGTGGAAATTATAATTATTTTGTGGTTAGATGCAGTAAAAATGTATTGCTTCATGCTCAGAAAGTCTGAGTACAAAACTTCCTTCTTCATGACTTGGTGCTCTCTAGTTACACGTGAAGACAGGCTTGGGGGTGTGAGGGAAAGATGTAGCACAGGTATCTTCAGTTTGGAAGAAAGCAGCACTCTGTGGCTCTCAGGTGTGGGAAGAGAAAGAATGTGGCTCTGGTTCATGTGGATAACCCTGTGTTGACTCTAAAGATCAGTGCTGAAATCAAAGGGTGAGTGAGTGAAAAGAAATAACTGAAGGCTGTCAAATTCTTTCCTGTTGTTTTACCCCTGGGAAGAAAAATGAACACACACCACTAGCCCACACCCTTGGAAAAACAAACTCCCCAAAAGCACAAACAAATAACATTAAACCAAAAAAAAACAAACTGCAACAACCTGGTGGAAACTACAAGTTAAATTGTGATTTCACAAGTCTGAAGAGGCTTGGAGGGAACGGCCTTTGAGGAGGGAACCAAAATTTTTTTCCTGTTCATCCTGTTTTTCCCCTTTTTTATCTTGTCTCAGTTTTCTATATTTTTTGTCATGTTGCCTTGCGTAGAAATGACTAAAGAGAAGTGAGATGAATCAAAATTTGGACTGTCAAAACCAAAATATTTCTTTCTGTATCAATACAAAATGCATCAAAACCTGATCCCTGGCTGTTCAGGCAGTTGCCCTGTATCCCCCAAGTGCTTACCTGTCTTTTCTTGCACCCTCTCTAGGCTTCCTTTTTGTGCTGGAGTTTGTCCAGGAGTTGCTTGTTCATCCATGCAGGCCTCCCGACATTTTTGCCTGACCTCTGCTTTGTCAGGGTGCATCATTCCTCAGCTTGGAGGTGATCCTAGAATATTAACCAGCTTTCTTGGGCTCCTCTCCTCTCCTGGGCTTTATCCCACGGTACTCTATTAAGCAGATCCATCGGGAGGCCAGAGTCAGCTCTCCTGAACTCCAGGGTAGCGAGCTTGCTGCATGCCCTCCTTCCCATCCTAAGAATCTTAAACTCCACCATGTCATGGTCACTGCAGTCAAGGCTGCCATCGAGCTTCATGTTCCACCAGTCCCTCCTTGTTGGTGAGAACAGGGTCCAGCATAATACCTCTCTTCATTGGCTTCTCTATCACTTGGAGAAGGAAGTTATCGTCAACATATTCCAGGAACCTCCTGATCACTTATGCGCTTCTGTGCTGTCCCTCCAACAGACATTGGGGTGGTTGAAGTCCCCTACGGAAGACCAGGGCTTGCTTAATGTGTGAGTGCTCCTGTGTGTCTATAGAGGGCCTCACCTGCTGCTTGGTCATTCTGGTCGGGTGGCCTGTAGCAGACCCCCCTATAATGTCACCTGTCCCTTTAATTCTGACCCATAAGCTCTCAGACACCTCCTTATCCATCCCGGGGCAGAGCTCTGCACACTCCAGCTGGTCACTGACAGAGATGGTGACACCCCATCCTCATAGCCCATGTTCGTCCTTCGTAAGGACCCTGAATATTTCCATTCTGCAGCTCCAGTCATAGAGGCCATCCCACCTCATCTCTGTGATACCAATGAAATCATAGCCCTGCAGGTGTGTGCACATCTAATTCATTTCATTTATTCCCCATGCTATGTGCATTTGCATAGACGCTTTTAAGTTGGGCCCCTGATGAAGCTGGCTTGCTGATTGGAGTAGCTGGAATTCTTTGTGCTGTTCTTTTTGTTCACTGGCTTATTCTTGTTTCATGACTTAATGTTTGTTCCGTATATCTATCTTTTAGTGATATTAGATATGGTTAGTGAGACCCTTGAGAATAATTTATTTGAATGAACTTGTGTTAAGAAACTGTCTTTTACAGGAATAATAGATTCTTCACAGGTAGGACTGTTCTGATTTCCCAGGTAGATGGTATTTGAATCAGATCCCTTTTGTCATCCTAAAATGAGGCAGGGAATAGGTACAGACAGGAGTTTATATATTTGAGAGCTGAAATGACATAGCTGAGGATCTGAGTGAGAAGCCTGTGAAAAAGGTGTATTGTGGCTCTGGCAGCGCTCCTTGTAATCCTTTTCAAAATTCCTTGAAGTACCGACTTCATCTTGCTCTGCTTTGTTCTAGTGTCATTTAGCACTTAGGCTTTTCATAGGCAATTGCTTCTCTAACACACTGCTATGTACATGAAACTACCAGATTTATGACAGGAGTCCAACGGTTTTAGCATTCAGAAACTGTGTTGCAATACAAATGGTTCTCCCTGAATACAGTGGCAAAACAAGACATTGCTTGCTTTTCATGGCTTGGAGCAAACTGAGAAACTAATATTGGCAGAAAAGGGAGCTGTGTTTGGGCTTACACAGGAACAAAAATGAGGTATGGGAAGATTTTAACAGAACAGAAATGGCATCACTTACTGCTTAACATAGACCAGTCTGGAGGAAATAGTCTGATTTTTGTCAAGGTGACCAATCTGATTGAAAACAATCCACACTCTAGTGTAAATTAAGCTTGTCACAGATAAGAATATCTTATTCTCATAATAAGAAAGATCTAAGAGAAAACGTCTGATTCATACTAGAAGGGAACAGCAGCTTTCAATTTGGCATACAAAATTACTTCCCCTGAATTTCAGACCATTATTACTTGAGAGTCTCCCAAAGTGACAGAATCCCTGAGGTGGGCAGTCACTTCCACACCCCGTCCAACTCCTCTTTCGGAGTAAGATCAGCTATAGCAGCAGGCTCAGGGCTGTACCCATTTGGAGTCTGAATATCCCCAAGGTTGGGAACTGGCTCAACTTCAGAGTTTCTTTGTGCTTGACCATCATCAGATTAGAAAAGCTTTTTTCTTAAGTTTAAACAAAACTTATTGTATTCCAACTTACGCACATTGTGTTTTCTGCTGTCAGTGGATGCCACTGAGAAGATCCTGGCTCTGTATCTTGCTGAGATCCCCCTGAGCCTTCCTTTATTCAGGCTAAATGGTCTCTAGTTTCCTCTTATGTGACAAGTACTTTAATTCATTAGCTATCTTCAGGGTGCTTTGCTGGACTCTTTTGTTCATGGTTAACCCCGTTTTACTGCTTACACTGGGCTTCTAATCTAAATTAAGATCCAAGTATAACTTGCTTTACTGCTCAAACTAATAGGGGTTTTGTTTCAGAACTTTAGTAGTAGTAGTTTTTACTGCTGTACTGCATGTACCAATGCTCTGTGGAGCAAGTACCTGGCCATAAATTGTATTAGCAAGTCCTGAGCTGCTGGTTTCCAATGTTCCCAAAAACCTGCATGTTCTGACAACAGTCAGTATTGCCTCTGAGCTGCTTCAGGAAAGTGGACACCTTTGCAAAACCCCTTGTGGCTCCTCATTGTACACAGTGCCTTCATCAAGAAGAGTTGAGCTAAGCAAAATCCAAGCTTGCTCTGTACTCACACTGTGCTGTTCTGGCCACTGTGAACAATTGACACAACCACCATGCTGCTGTCCTGCCCTCATCATTAGAAAGGACACTTCATAATGATTTTGGTAGCCTCTGTTGTTTCTAAATTAATTGAAGTCCAACATAGACTGTCCCTTGGTTATATTCTATGGACACTTTGAATAAACTAGGAGTAGCTTTCACCTATTTTGTTTTCACTTCTATTAAATACTTATGAGTGTACTTATCTCACTGAACCTCTGATCCCTTAAAATTAACTTACCCTCTCTTGGTGAACCAGATCCAAAAATAAAAAGAGAGATCATGTAAAGCAGAGTAAGCCTAGCTTGTCGTGGTTCTTCTGATGGAGCAGTATAAAGGTGAATGCCCTTCCCAGTGTGGATGATATCCTTGAGGTCCTCCTTGTTCTACTGCTCTTCAGTTACACATAAAAGCTGCAAAGTGATTTGTTAACATTTTCATGTGTTTCAGAGCTTGGGTAGAATTGTTTTGAATGTAAATAAAGCCTTACCACTAAACTCACCAGATCTCACATAAGTTTATCTTAAAATGCAAACGAGAGAGTAGTGGCCCAAAAGCCACAACAAAACAAAATCAAAACCAATACATTTGTTTGTAAAAAGATACTCAATTTGAGAATTTTCAAAAGTAGAGTAAAAGTTTATTTTGCTGTGCTGTAGCACAAAAATAGATGTTTTGCTGACCAGCAACTTTATGTCCAGGCAGAATGCAATACCTGACAGTATAGTTGTTTGTCACATTTAATTATGCAGTAATGATGCCCTTGATCTTCATGAGACATTAGCTGTACATATAGGTATTAGCAAGTCCCTCTAATTTTGTTTATTCATTTCATGCTGCAATTCTCACAGTGAAATTCCAGTTCATCCCTTCTATGTGTATATAATTAATATAACTGCTTAAGTACATTTTCATGCAACCTTTTGTGTATTAAGTTGTAGTGCATGCATTTAGCACAGTTTGTTGTGGTTAAATGTTAGAGCATTTTCCCTTTCAGAATGATATCAAAAGTGGTTGCTAATTATAAGAGCATTATAATATTGCTATTATAATTATTAAGATATAAAATCTACTAATAGTAAGGTTAGTCCTCATCTGAGGCTCTCTAATTTTATCAGTGAGGACACTGCGCTAGACTAAGGATAAAAGCTAGGTAGTACTTGAAACTAGCTCCCTAAGCAGCACTAATTGTACATGCCAGCATAAATTTAGGAGTCATGTTTTTGCTGTCTAATCAAACATTGTGGCTTAAACCTCCCTCAAATAGGTGCATATGTTGGGATCTCTGAACTGCATATTAGCCTGCCTCTTTGTAGAAACTTTCTCTCTCCTGTATTTCTGTTTATATATAAATAAAGCCTTCTACCTCACTCTTAAGAGCTACTTTATGTATAAAATGGAAATCTTATACATAAAATCACATCTGTCACTGTTTGTGCTTTTTTTCTATCATTGATACAACCCATTTTCAGAGGGGAACATACACCACAAGCCTCAGCAACAGCTGTGACATTTCTCAGATTCTCAGAGTAAACGTTGCTCTTCTGTACTTATCGCAACTTGCTGGTTTCATTCAAAGTTTAACGATCCAACCTACTCCAAGTAAATTATTAAGAATGAATTTGATCAGCTGAGGCCCAGTGTCCTATTTAGGGAGCTCATCTTTATCACCCTAATGTTATGTCTCTGTAAATTGAAAAGTCAGTTCGACAGTTAAGGACTTTAGTAATTTTTTGCTTTGGATGTAATCATTTAGCTTGCATTAGTATTTTTAATTTTATTTTTTTTTTAAATCATTAATATAAGATAGAAGTTTTGACTAGAGACAGCTCTGATAACTATAAATCTTTCTCATCACTAGGAAAAGTCCATAACTTCAACTTACTGTTTCTGTTTTGTATCCTGCTGCAGGGGTGATAAACCCAAAGAAATATCATCTCAGGCATAGTCTGTGTCTGAGACAATGCACTCAATTAAAATTGAAGAAAAATTCAGAAGCTTTTAATGCTGTTTTAAAAGTATATGCTGTGGGAAGCCCTAATGCCTACTTTCAAGAAATAGAAATGACTCAGATGTGTTACAAAAACCTTTCCTAAAAGTAATACCATTGGTCTGCTGCCCACGAGTAGGACCTGCAGGTTTAGTTTTGTGGTTTTACAAACACAACACTTCTATTTGTCATAGAAGAGTAGTTTGATCTTTTTGTCTATAAGCAGAATGCATGGCATAAGTATTAGGGTTCTTTTGTTATTGTGGTTTTAGACTATACCTATTTAAATAAGGATGCAATTAAAATCTGATGATATAATCCAAGCAAGTAGAGGAAAGCAAGCCTCTTGATTATCTTTTTGTGTACAGGGTAATGTAATATAGGAGGCTACATTGTTAGAAATCAAAGTAATTTGTGAGAACCTGGAAAATCTAAAATAGCACAAAATTGTTTAAAAAAGGTAAGAGCCATCTTTGTTCTGCAGAATGTTTTATTTGATTCTGCAAGTTAACAAAAGCCTGATGGATTGAATTCTCTTTGATTTAGTTCTACTTGTTACAGTAGTACCTAGGGTACCTCCCAGAAGCATCTTTGTGGGCTCAGCTACACAAAGAGAAAGTTGAAGACAAAAGAATAAATACGCAACTGTTCTTCCCAAGTCTCCATTCTGTTTCACTATATGTAATTTTTCTCCCTAAGATTATGAATAAAATAAAATCTTAAATTACTAATGCATATCAGTCTTTAGAATAATATATTTTTTTCAACACCAAGAGCAAGACAAATAGGTGAAACTTTAATTACATCTATATAATCAAGCTGCTAATACTAATCTTCTGAGGTTGATCAAGCTAGAATATTTTTGGCAAAACCGCTGGATAAACAGAGCTAGACTTGTGTGTATTAAAATGCTATCAAAAATAGAAGTCTCAATAGTCTAAAGAGGTTTAAAAAACAGTAATCCTGAGTTGCAGAGAGAGTGAAAAGGGCATCACTGGTTCTATTTTTTTCTGATATTTTGATCTTTACACTATAAATCACAACATTATCCAAAATTTTACCTTTCAGTGTAAAGCCTAACACACTGGTCTGTAGCTTAATATTACCCAAAATAAAATGCTCGCTAGTGAGGGTTGAATAAAAAGGAAGTAGATTGTTTTCTGATTTAACTCAGAAAATCTCTACACTAAATGAAGATTTATCTTGGCCTTTTCTCTGGTAACTTTTCTTCTAGGAACACTCTTTAACAGAGTGGAAGTACAAAAGATGAAGCTCATCTTTGCAAATTCATCCCAAAGTTACTGCCAAAACCAGCAAAATATTATTCCAAGTTCAGCAAGAATGTAATCAAGAGTTGTGAGTACATCAAACTATTAGGGCATCCTTTTTTTTTTGATGCCGTTCCTGCTTTCCTACATATTAGTAAAGGGCAAAGTCAGCCATAACACTATTATGTGTTAATTTTCTGTCTCATGTTCATTAATGCAGTACTTTTTACGAAACCAGCAAGTCCTAAATGGAGTCAGTGGCTACAACAGGTGTGATCTCTGGCAAGTTTTTACATATTAAGCCTATACACATGGTTTGCATGGAAAGTCGTAAGGTGAAACAAAAAAAGAATGCCTAGAGAAGAGTTTACATAGGTCCAAGCCTAGCAGCTTACAAACTGATGTTAAGAAACCCCAGAGTTATAATGGTAAATATTAAAACACTAAGCAGGACTTGTGAAAGAAAATGAGATTTTCCTTGCTGTAGGGTATGAGTTATAACTATTGAATGTTCTGAGCAAACAGTAGAGAAGAGTAATTTCTGGAATTTTCTTCCTTTTTGCCAGGAGCTGATTCAGTGAGACTATTGTTGCCTCTTCCAAACAGTGGGGTTTCTGTGGTGCCCAGTTCCAAACACTGCGTAGACTTTGGTTGGTGACATGCTGCTGTGCAAGGACAGTAGCTAAAGGAATTTCAAGGAATAAGTAATCTCCTTTATTCCCATAAGGCTAAGAGTCTTTCTAAACAGTCATGGTGTTTTGCAATATGTACAAATGGTACCCAGTGCACTCCAGGTTTTGTGCTAATAAACATAGTATGAAGTAATGTAGCATGGTATGAATATTTAAGGGTCTTATTTTTTTTTTCTACAGTGTTATTTCAGAAAAAGCCTAACCCAGTATCTTGTGACCCAAATCCAGCTGTAAGAATTTGGGAAGATTTTAAGGAATAGTTTTCAAATGCACTGTGATTCTAGATCCAAGTCATGTCAAGGTGCTTTATTTTGAGTCAAGTGTAATAATATTGTGATTTCCTGAGAGCTTCAGCCAGTGTTTATAACCTGTTTTTGCCAAGGAGCATCTAATTGTGGAGACAAACAGAAATCAATGAAAAAAGCAACTTCTACCTTCCAGAACTGGATGAATGCGCAGTGATGAAAAGCTTCCTCTGCCTGGAATTTGACTTGTTCCAGGTTCCATTTTCTGTGAGTGCCTTCTGTCCTATCATGTGTGCTGTGCAAAAAGCAATAAACAGCTTTGACATTATCTCCACCACTTAAGTTTTTCTAAAATTCCATTCTGCTTCTGGGTTCCTTTTTCCCTCAGACTTTATCAAGGAGGTTGTTATTTCCACCTTTCATTCCTCCTTCTCTTCTGTCCTCTCTGACTCCAGTTATTCTATCGCAAAGTCTTTGCTGATCATTTCCTAATAAAATACTTTGGTGAACTTTAAATTTATAGTGAGAGTTCTGCAGACCTCACCCAGACTATAATACCTGCTGGAGGATAATGTGCCTGGGGAGTATGTGTATATATTCAATTCAGAATGTTAGGTTGTATTTTATCATGTGAAAAGGATTGACTAGGAGGCCTAATTTTTACTTCTATCAATTCTATCTATTGCAGAAATCACCAAACAATTAAAACAAGAATTTAGGATAAGGGAAATATTATTACACTTACCTGAGGGTAAATAATATTTTCTTGTCTTCTTCTGATGCAACGTAGATAAAATAAGAGAATTTCTGATTCTGAAAAGCAGTGATCTCCATAGTGATGAGAAAGGTACCTCAGAAGGAATATTTCTTTCCCAATTATTTGGTTTTGTAGAAATGAGAGAAAAATTGTATCTATTTATATAGAGAAAAGACCCTGAAAAGATCTTAACTGCAAAATTGTCATTGTAGAGTTACTGTGATTAGTGTTTCCCACATTACATTCATGCCATCCTGTCATGGCCAATTGAGAAATGTTGCTGATTTAGAAATCTGAAGAAGAAATGTTGCTTTAGCTTTAAATTTTTAAAGTTGGAGTTTTGCAGTTGTCTCATCCCACGTTTATTGGGAATCCATATATAATTTAAATACAATGTATACAAAGCATGTAAGGCACTGCTTTTGTCATCTCTAAGGATGCCCTTTCTGAGGAATTTAAATACTTTATGGTACAATAGGATCGAATATTTAATAAGTGAAAGGTCAGGGAGGTCTAGGAACAATGTTTAATGATTCATTAATATTGAAAAAGTAGTCAGAGTTCAAATGATCATTTGTCTGTTAGGACTGAATCGATGAGTCTGTTGTACATGTTTGTTTGTTTCCACTAAGGGGTATTCATGAAGGCACAATAGTTAGAGACTGAAGTCAAATGCTCTTTTCCACTTGTTCATGCTCACACTTGCTGTATCTCGCTCCCCTCTGCAGCAGCAGCCTCAGTGTGTCTAATAAGCATTTTCTGTTCATGCTGTCGTGAATTGGAGGGGGACAACTGAGTTCCAGACACCTAAAAGTCATTGAATTGCAGGTGTAAAGACTGACTAAAACTTTTTATTTGTTGCTGTGTGTATTGCCCCATCCTTGGCAGTGTTCAAGGCCAGGCTGGATGGGGCATTGAGCAACCTGGTCCAATGGGAGGTGTCTTGGCCCATGGCAGGGAACTTGGAACTAGATTAGCTTTAAGGTCCCTTCCACCCAAACCATTCTATGATTCTCTTTGTGTATGTTGTTGGAAATTAGAACAAAATAATATTCATGTTATGAACAAAACCCACCCTAAATTGTCATGCCTCACTAAACAAAGACCCTACAAGAGTATGGTGACATGAAAAGAAAGCAAAAGATAAGACCTGGATCCCAACTGTGTTTTTCCATGTTTAAGATCTGTGTATGGGATAGGTCATAGATAGAAGAAATGAGAGTATTTCAGTTATGCTCATGTAAACATGTTTAGTATACCTCAATCTTTTGTTTGTTTGTTTGTTTTATTTGTCAGAAAGACAGAAGTTAAATGCTTGGGATTTGACTCTTTGGAGTGTTTTTGGAATAGGGCTTCTTTTCCCTAAATTTTCATGAATTTAGATCATCTATTTTCTTACCTTTAACAGCTGTTTTCTCTTTCCTACAGACTTACAGCAGCTATCTTTTTAGCCAATTCATGACAAATTAACTCAAGTCGTTTGAAGTTTGTTTGTGAGTGAATTTTTATGAAAACTCCCTGGATAAATGAAAACTGAAAATTATTCCTTTGAAGGAAGTATTAAGCATTGTTTATGAAACTACAATATGAGAAATTAATAGAAAGGAATTCCAAATATGAGTAAAGCAATTTTGATTATTTTGTTAAAGTGGCTATTAGGAGAAATTGATTTAAGCTACTTAGGTCTTATTATCTTGCTTGCTGTAAAGTATATTATTCTGGCATTAATTGTGTCTTGCCATGTTTGTTATTGACATAGTAATGGCTAGATTTGGTCAATAATCATAGCTGATTATCATAACTAAAAATAATTTTACATTGTTAATTCATCTAGTATATAAATCATCAAACACAGTGAAATTTGAGCAGAAAATTATATCAAAAGAAGTTAAAGAAGCAAGGTTCTGTAAACGAACATAATAGTATTATATTACTGAAAAGTGTTTTAAGTGGACATTAGATTATTTGGCTTGCAATAATACTATTATCATTAAAATTTTAGTATTATTAATTTATTGTTGTTATTATTAGTGGTGCTAGTGTGAAGTAATGGGATGTGCAAATAAATAAATATGTAAAAACTTAAAACTTCTGCTTTTTTGACTTAATGAAGAGATGTGCTTCATAACTTCTTCTGAAATGGTACCTGTAACGACAGACATTGTCATCTTCTTGGGCAAGGATGGTATTAGCATGTAGAGGGTAATAACCTTGTAATAAGGAGTATTTTATTAATTGTAGTCATAAAAAATGTTATGTACCTCAATTTCTGTTGGAGAAACACCTGTAAACATATATAGTCTCCCTAATAGATTCATAGTGAATGTTTAAATTGTTTAGCAAGGTCATAGGCGTACTGCTGTATTATTTTAGTGTCCTTTGACTGTTGCAATGTATTCAACTCACCTAATTATAGGTATTTGGAATGTTAATGTGCGCATCTGGGCAAGTTGCTTAGACCCTGCTTCCATGAATGTAGAGAAATAAGTTTCTAGAATACTGTCCACTTTGTACTGGTGCTATCATGTAAAACAAGGCACTGAATCATATTTGCAAGACACTATTTCTCACTGCAATAGAGGGCATTTAGAAAACTGCTATAGACATTTACATATTTAATGTTATAACATTTTAATTCCACTTTCCATGTCAAGGGAGCAGAAGAACCTTAGTAACCATGTTTTTACTCTCTACCTTTGAAAGAACACTTGTTTTAATTAGACAATGTAGATAATCAGAGAAAAGATAGAGGAAAAAAACCCTAAAACCCAACAAAACTTACCCCACAAACTCGAAATTTTGATCAAGCATTGAAAAAAAGTTCACAGAGATTTTGGAGTCTCCATCCTTGGAGATACTCAGAAGTCATCTAGACATGGTCCTGAGAAACCCGCTTTAGGGTCCCTTCTAACCTCAACTGTTCTATGATTTTGTGAAATTTAAATTAAAATACTGTTAATGTTACATGTTTGAACAATTTACTTATAGTTTGGAAACTGTCTCTCACCATTAAGGCTTATTCTACCTGCCTGTTAATCATTTTGAATTCAATATGAATCGTTTTTTTCTGAAACTTAGTAATACATACTCACCTTCACACAAAAGCCCACAGCAGCTCTTTTCAAACAGGTGACTCTTTTAAGAAATTATGATTAACTAAGTAGAGATACTTATACATTTCATCAACATTAAGCCTGTAGTTATTAAAGATACTTAAGATAACTAATTGCTTTGAAAATTAGGTTTATGATGTTCCTGGTGCTTTTTGGTTTTGTACTAGGTTGTATTTGTTTCCTCCTTCCCTCTCCCTGTCTGTGTTTGATAAATACAGAAGGAACAAAACAAATGAGGAATTTTAAAAGAGTTTTCCAGGGAAATCAAGGCTGTCTTATGTTACACTATGATGCATAATATCCAATGCTATTTATCAAAGCAGTGTTCAAGCTGATGAGATAGTTATGGTTTTATGAAGAGGCAATGAACCTTGAAGTATGAGAATCTGAGTGCAAAGAAAATTTGCTCTGGTGCTTTCATTTGAGTTAATTAATTAATTAAGCTATCTGGGTTAATTCTTAAAGAATAAATTGTTCTTTATGACTTGAGCAGTCAGTTTGATCTGAGTTTCCTGAAAGAATTGATACTTCACATGCTGGTTTCCCTCTTCTCTATATCAATGTCTTAATCATCATAAGAGTCATGCTGACCTGAGTCCATTTCTTTTCTGCTCAGAAGCAGACCTGTACAACTCTAAATAGTTGCCCCAATTAGCAGAACACTGTCACTGAAATGAGAAGGATCTAAAAGAAATGACAACTTTAAATTAAATTTTTGTTAATGTATTTTGCTTTCCACAGCCATCCCTAGATATTCAAACTGCATATTTTAGTGCAGTTCATCAAGAACTCACTGGATGCTCAGGTCACTGCTGTGTGATTCCTGCCATGGAGTTATTTTGTTAATCACATTGTTCTTCCTTTGGTACTGTGTTGAGGGTCTGGGTGATGTTCTTTGGTTTGTTATTATTTTATTACTTCATATGTCACTATTAATCACAGTCTTGCAAATATAAAACAAACATCAAATCGAACTCAAAAACCAAACTATGCCAACGGTTGACTTTAACGTTTGTAGTGACAAACCATTATTTTCAAGTTATCACGAAGTACATATATAGTACTGATTGCAGTGCATACCCTATACAGTTGTGTCTTGAAATAGATCCTAGCACTCTCGAGGTTATTTTAGGCATGCTAATAGACGTTATGATTTATCATGGCCAAATAGATTTATTGTGTTTAATTCTTTTTTTTTTTCCTTTACCCCAGCATTTCAGCAAACACTTAGGTCAAATTTCACGTTAAAGTTGTTTGTATTAGGTAGATACATTATTATGTTATTACTTCCCTTTCCTGAATATAATTATTTTTCATAAATGAATCTTGTCTTGAAAGACAAAATGAATTGAGTAATAGAGCTTGGGGAGAGAGCCTACTTAGGTTTTCCATGTGCCCATTACTAAAGATATGATATTCATTTAAAGGGAAAAAAAAACCCCTTCATACCCTGAGGAAGCTCAAGAATCAGATTAAGGGATAATGGATCATTATCAGGACTGTATAAACAGCTTTTGTATTGATTAATCCATATTACAACTTTTAAAAAGAGCTAATAATTTTAATGCCAAATAAAGGAGAGGTTGCAGTTTCCAGTGAGGAAATGGCTGTAATTGCCATTCTCGTAGTGGATAAGAGATGATTATTGGACACCATCCATTATTATGATCCAGCAGTGAAGCTGCTGACCACAGAGATCATTATTATGCAGACGAACTCTAAATTGCAGAGCACGTGCTGGTCTCTGATACCCACTCCATGTGCTAAAATAACAATAAAAAAAAGGATTAGTATTTAGTGTGCATTTCAGTATGAAACTACCTATTTCTGAGCATTCTCCTTGTCTCCTGAACACCTCTAATCACGACACACATAAACTAGACAGGGATATTTTTTTCAGAATATTCTGTTAATGATATATGTCCAATCACATAGAAAATCATAGTATTTAGTGACTTAACGCTGCTTCACCAAATCAAAATTTATAGACATAAACACTAAATATCTATTCTCACTTCCATATTTGACTTCTAAAGACACTTGTGGTCAGACATGACACTTTGGTTCTAAAAAGATTTTTTTCCTTTTTTGTTGAAAGGCAGAGTTCTTCTATTTTGCATCTTTGTATCCAGTCCTTGACAGACACAAAATGTTATCAATCCCTCTTACCCTGAAGACAGGAACTTGATTAGAATTACTACTCCTATGTGTTTGAGACCTATATAAGACCTTCCACTATAACCAGGAGTTATTAAGAGATAATATCTATTTTATCTGTAATTAAGGAAAGAGAATCAGAATCTGAAAAAGTTCATTTTTGAAGTAAGTTCCAAGTTGATAGCTCAAATCCTTTTAACTTCATCAATCTTCATAGCACTGTTTGAGAAGAGTAAAATCAAGAGCATATATCATAACTGTTAACATTTAATATTTAAATTTTAATAATATTGAAAGTATTGTTCAATTTCTTCATTCTAACAGAAATACCTGAAATTGAACACTTTTTGGAGGATGGGGTGTGTTAGGTATTGAGTCAGCCATTTGTAACTGAATTCCTCATGGTAAGTGGTGGAATTACTGCAATTATTGGCAATCTACAGTTATCAGCCTGAAAGCATTCTTAAATGGATCTAGCCAGTTCAGGGGTGATGGCTTCTTAAGGAAGCAAAAAGCTACTTGCTTAATCTTTATCCTCCTTTGTAGTCTTGTTTACTAGAGAACACTTTAAGTGCCCCATAACTTTGAATTCAATTATTTTAAAATAGTTTTTACAAGTTTCCATAAGATTTCCATTACACTTTAGTATTAATGAGGACTCCTAATAAGCAGTTACCTGTAAAACACTTCTATGTGGGGCCTTCTTATGTATAGTGCATCTTGATTGTAAAGTTTTTGCTTACAGTAGCTATCATATGTCAGCCTACTGTGTGCATTATGCTACTTGTATAAATGCAGAATTAGAATGCATAAGATTTTAAGAGGTTATTCCATAGTTCAGTGAGCTGTGATGGAAGCTGAAAGCCATTACCTAGATAATGTTGGTCAGAATAAGTATAAATAAGATGTGCTTACACAATTGCTGATAACAAAATGGGCAACATAGAGGTGGTTGACATTTCTGTTTTATTGAAAGATACAGCAAATTACTGTCATTTTACCTAACTTTTCCTCACCTTCTTTTGCAAGTGAAGAATTGTCTATTTTGAGAGGGTAAGAAAACTAGTCTGGGATTTAAACTGAAAGATAACCTTATTGAGATACACCATATTTTTGAATAAAGGACTTACTTTTTAATTGTGTCTGTCTGTTAGATTGCAAATTGCAGACATTTTGGTGGCTATTGTTCCCAGAGGTATCTGTAACAGGTATGTTTTCAAAAATGACACCATAACATAAAGCATTATGGTATACCATTGACAAAAGCTATACTATTTAACCCTAAAATAACAATAGAGCTAAGTATTCAGCTATAGAACTTAGTGTGGATGTGACTTAATAAGTAACTTCAATTAGAGGAAGTTTTTCATTATGCCTTATTTTCAGACGTACTTTTAAAAGCTTCACTGCTGTGGGGTTCCCATCATTTGCCCTTTCCTTCCCCTAGAAGATTATTGCATGAGTGACACCACTCTGATTTTTCTTTTTTTCCACAACATTCTCTCTGAATTTCTTTGTTTGATTTTTCTCATTACTACTAGATTCTGCTGTTTTAAGTACTTAATTGACCTTTTTGCTATTTTATACTCTCCAAGGGCTGCTATTATGCTACCGTTACAACCCCTGAGTTATTGCTCAGTACAGCTCTGTATCCGCTAGTTCTTTTAATCTTTCATTATAAGTAAAAATGTTGGTCACCTTTGCTACTCTGCTCTGAACTCAAGCATTTTATTTATTTATTTCTGAAATGTTAGTTCCGGAACTGAATATTATTTTAATGCACATTTCCACCCAACTAGATTAAGAATTCATTAGTAAAACCACTTGAAATCATGTCTGTTGCAGAAGCTTTAGTTTAAGTGTTCTCAACATTCAGAGTCAAAGCAAAAATCCTTACTGTCTTGAAGTCTGCTACATCAAGCCAATGCCCGTGATATAAAAGGCTAAGGCACGTAAAAGAGGATTGACTTCAATATTTATGATTTAGCATATATTTATTTTTTTTTAGTATTTCAGTAACTTCAGATGTATAAAATTCAGACTGACAGCTAAGCAGAAGGAGGTTTTAAGATGCAGACTTCTGGAAAGTAATGGTCTGTTGCATTATTTCTTCCAGATAAACCAGCAAATAAAATTACTAGCATTTCTATTCCACCAGTAAAAATTTGGTGGGGACTTTCCAGTTATCACAAAAGCAGGTTGGGCTCTGACTTTGTTGTTATTCTGATTTAAACATGACAAATGCTTCATTTGAAAACTGTCAGCCATGTGCAGCATCTTCCAGGTGAAAATGAAAGGAGAGAAAGAAAGCAAGCAAGCAAGCATGCTACTCTTTTTTGTAATGCTATTATTGCTAAAATAAAATGGCAGATAGTCATAAAACTGGAAGCAAACAAATTGATGTGTGTACTCAGTCAAGCACAGCTCTCCTTCCATCTGAATAGTGAATCATTCACACACTCACAGCCAAGTTTGTACTTTCTCCTGACATGTAGGTTTTAATCAACAGATTGACATTGTCTTCAGAAAATTGACTATAATTATGGCTATTCTAAGCTATGGAAAGTTATGTCAACATGCCCAGCTCCAGAAATTCGTAGGTTTGTAGGATTCTGCTAGTAGTTTTGGCGATGAGTAACCTATCAGCCTCCTTTTCCTAGTAGGTCTCATGCAAGTGTCATCCATAGTAGCATCATTATCTTGCAGTACAAGCACTGGTTAAATGCCTAAATTTAGTCTACAGATGCAATTGTTTATGACTTGCTTAACAGGTCTTGCTCGTTTGCCACCGGTATATGACCTTTATTAAGGGTACTGTTACATTAGGTTTGTTTCCTTGTTAGCACAGAGATTCCTGTTGAGTTATGTTAATCTAAAGTCTGCATAGAAGAATATAATTTTATAAAGATAAGAGAAAACTTGAAGCCCAAGGGAAATAAATCTTGAAATAAATAAGCATCCAGAAATGTGCACCTTGGTGCGCAATATACTTGGTATATTCCCTGGTGTGACAAAAAAGTTGTCCTATAAGGTGACATTCATTGTTTCTTTTTGTACTGCATCTGCCGAAGATTTCTGCATTCATGAAGGTGACCCAGTGGTTTTCCACTTGCAAATATCCTACAGTACCCACTTGAACTTGACCTCGAGCTGACTTTGCCATGATAATTGCTAGAAGAGAGCAAGAGCTTAACACCATGATTTACTAAACTGTATACATATTTTACAGCGTGTTGTTTAAACTAGCACATTGCACTGTTTACAATGCTTCACTAATATATTTGAAAAAGTAATTGGATAGTTCTAACTATGTAAAACTGCTCATACAAGTGTAACAATGCAATACACTGCTGCTAAGCAGGTTTTAATCAACTCAACATTGGGTTCATTTGGTTAGTAATCTCAGATGTCTATGCTTCATTTTTATATTATAAGAAAGAAATTTCCATAAATATTCAAGAGATACTAAGTAAAAGTAATTATTTAGGGCTTAGCTGGGAAAGTAAGCAATAGAATGAAAAGCCATATGAGCTGAAATAGAGATTATAATTTTCTTAAAAGTAATACTTCGAATGTAAGTGAGGTTTACAGGAAAACTGTGGATCATCAACATTCATATGACTTGTTTACTTGGAGAATATGCATACTCCAAGAGTCACCTTGTACAGAAAAGATGGGCTTTAATTACAATAAAACATCTGTTCCTCTTATAAAGTGGAAGTCAGCTTCTAACAAACTGTACTTTTTCTCTTGCTTTCTTTTGATATGCTCCTAATTGTATTCAGGAAAGGTTTTCAGAAATTTCTTTTTATTGGCACAATCCATCCCCTCCAAGGGGTTTAGCAGAAGCATCGGTTTGTAGTGGAGTTTTGCTGCAGTGACTCTGGGATGCAGAAAGCCTGGCAGACTGCTTGGGTAGGGATGGGCACTCTGGCTGTGCTGGTTTAGGTTGGCCTGGACAGGATTCCTCTCCTCAGTTTCTCAAGCAGTGTGTGTGGTTTTTGCTCCCTGATGTGGGTATTCTCCATTTTCCATGTGGATAGGTGGTGGTATACACAATGCTTTTAGAACAGCCTCTGGATTGAAAGGTCAGCTCTACGTTTGCCAAAGAGCTGCCTCTGGACTTGCCTTCCCCTCACTTCACGGAGCATTCCTGGACCAGGCTGTCCCTGCCTGGCCTCCCCCACCAGGAGTCCAGGACCCTGTTTCAGCCCAGCTTAGAGTCCTCTGTCCCTGCCCCAGTGACGCTGTAAGGTGCTGGTCTCCAGCACCACAGATCCTGAACCCTGTCTGCAGGCCAACAGTCCAACCAGGGATAATGGCTTTAAAATGGAAGAGGGTAGATTTAGAGTAGACGTTAGGAAGAAGCTCTTCCCTGCAAGGGTGGTGAGGCACTGGCACAGGCTGCCCAGAGAAGCTGTGGCTGCCTGGTCCTTAGAAACGTTCAGTGCCAAGTTGGAAGGGGCTTGGAGCAGCCTGCACTAGTGTGAGGTGTCCCTGCCCATGGCAGGGGGTTAGAACTGGATGAGCTTTAAGGTCCTTCCCAACCCAGACCGTTCTGTGATTCTGTGAACCTGCCCCCATGGCCCTACTTGGCCATTTTGGGCAATGGCTGACCACAAAGCCCCACACCGGGACTGATCCAGACCCTCCTGCCAAAGTACAGCCCAGCCCATCCCCATGGAGGTGCCTATGGATTATAACTCTGGGTTGTCCCTGGCTGTCATCATCCACTGCTTACCTGCTCAGGTTCTGTGGGACAGGTCCTGCCCAGCAGCCATTCTATGGCTTCTAGCTCCCTCAGGGAGCAATCAGCCTGTGCTGAGCCCTGACAGGAGTTTTCATGCTGCTGCATCTTCGTGTTTTTGACTCTTAAAGTACTATCTTAAGGTCTTTTCAAAATTAAACACAAACCAAAAACTGCTGGGAAGATAATGGGAAACAGAAATTTCTCTGTGTGCAGAAAGATTTTACAGTGCTCTGATTAGTAATAGCAAATTTACAGTACAACTTTGCTTTATATCAAAAATAAAGTTAATTTTAGCATGCCCTTATTCTTTTTGTTTTGTTTTATTTATTCCTCAAGGTGCTTTCCTGCAGCCAGCAGCGACACAGCATTATGTGCCTATCCCAAGCAGCTGGAGGTGGAGGCTGACTCACAGGGTGAGTCACAGCTCACACAGCCTCTTCTACGGAGTTCTTCTCTGTTCTGGGGGCTCTGCCACCATTTTGACAGTTTTGCTGCCTTTGCCTTTTGCTCTGTTCTGTTTTTTCATCTGGCATTATGGTAATTAAAGGCAACTGAGTCAAGTCTTACCTTGGATGAGAGAAGATGAGAGCAGAGGTAAAAGAGGCTCAGACGTAACTCTTTCCTTTGTTCTCATCTATCAAAGAAGAAATTGCCATGTGTTTTCTAGTCTTCTGCTGCTTGTTATATTCGTAAATGTGACATTTATTAATTACATGTTGTGTTATAAGAGTTTTTCCCTTTTTAAAAGCTATTCATATTTTCTTGTGTGTTGCCTTTGCAATGTTACTTTTTGATTTTATAATTGCAGACTTGGATATTTTCATGTTTTTACATAAAGTCTTGGCTGAATATTTTTACCTGAAAGGCATATAGGAGACATATCATGCATGGCAAGTATATTAACTAACTATATTTGATCCCAGTAATGGAAGTTGAAGTTTCTTCATTAAAGTGAATGGAAACGTAATGATTTATGTCAGCTGTGAAGATTGGTTTGGTTGCATTTGCTATAGGAATTCAATTTGTTTGGTGGAATGACAAGGTTCTTTTTTTCTGAATAATTAAAAATTATTTATTAGTCTGGTTATTAATTCTTAATATGTAAACATTTATATTTGGAGGATTATTCATAGTGAGGCTACTTCATGACTATATAAAGACTGCTATTTCTACAGGCTTGCTGTTTAGGTATATCTGGTTTAGGTCTACAGTTGCTCCAGTATTGGTCCAGGCCATCAAGAGGTGATGGACACTGTGAGGTTAAGGATCAGTCATTAGCTGTGTACACTGGGAGTGCTGGTGATGGAAAGGAGCTACCGAATGCTGGATTTGGTTTGGTCACATTGTGAGGAGCTCTCAACAAAAGTGAGCCTGCTTTTCAGTAAGTCTTCTTCCAGAACAGCTGTTATTATGCACAGAGATTTGACCTTTTACTAGTAATTCTAAATGTGTTAGCATGCCTACCTGATAAAGATCAGCAACCTCAACTGAAACAAAAGCAATCCTTTGCTGTATTGAATATTGTCATATTTTGACACAACTTAAACTCATCCGTACTTAAGGTTTCCAGGGGAAAGAGTTTGCCTTCTTTATTACTTTTCTTCTATAGTTAAACGTGTTACCACTGAAATATCCCAAAATGGCAATTCCGTCCAGGGTCCTGCTCTGTAACAAAGGAACAGTGTGTGTTTTGCTGTCCCTGCTGTTTTAACACTTGAACTTTCACTTCTGCCTTTATAGTGTGGTGTGACCTCTCTTCTGTGCTATATTGTGTCTGTCCTTGTGGACTCCTTTCCTTTCACTTTGGCAATATTTCACTTTAATTTCTTCTCAGTCTGTATCTAGTCTACTGCCTATTTCCAGTGGAATTCAGGTTTCTTATCTGCAGGCCAAGCACTATTCAAACTATAAATTTAATTTCTTTTAGTATTTTTGACAAAGGTACTGCATTTTGAGAGTTACTTTTTGCTCTGGGTTTCCACAGTTTTCATTTTTAGCCTTTTGAAGAAGTGATCACAATGTTCAGACAAGAAAATTGCTAAGCATTTTCAGGCTTCATTCACCTCTATTGTAACAATCCTTTTGATTTGACAAAACTGAGTTAGAAAGGTAGATTCTCTCAGTTGTGGAGTTTCCAAAGTATAGAAAAGCCATCTTTGTTTATGTATGGAACAAACTTACTGGCTGTTCAGACAACCAAAGCATTTAAAAAGTGATTCTATAGTTCTTTAACAGTGCTTCTGATAGTATTTCTCATTTCTTCTAAAGTTGGGGTTTTTTTTTAAGAACAGATGATTAGTTTAATGGTCAGATATGCTTTTTGTATGAAAGAAAGAAAATAAGTACTGGCTACCTTAGTATTCTGTTTATTAATTCTGTATATTGATATCAGAAAGCACAAATCAGTTCATCTTTATCACTTGATTGTAATTCAAAACTTAACCTGTGCAAGAAGGTTGTCTTCTGAAGGTGATTACTCTAAACAGTTAATAAAATTACACTGTAGGAGTTACAAAATAATTAGTGGAGAAATTGTGACACTAAAAATAAATGGTGTAGTAAGGTTTATATTAACATATAACTACAGTGAAAGAATCAGCACTAGTTTGAATGTGCTTTTTAAATATGCGTGGAGTAACGTGGTAGTGAGAAAGGGTCACTGGTGTATGTGTACATAGGTATAGACATTTTTTCCTCAACACACTGAAGAGGTTCAAGACAATATGTGTCATTATATCTTAAACAGGTATTCAGTCAAATGCTTAAAAACATAAAAGGTTTGCTGGTGTGTGGAATTAGAAAGCGATACGTAGTCACAAGGATAGCTCTTTAAGAATATATGTATATATTAGTACATGCACACACATATACCTGCAAAGTTACTTTATATGGAAATTGGAAGGGAAAAAGTTGTTATGACAGTCAGAAAATACCAGTTTCCTGGTCCTTACTTTCAGTCAAGGAAAAAGATTTAAAAATGGAGTGAAAAACCTATACTGGTAAGATATGAACACTTGTTTGTTTTTAATTGTTTACATTTACCTGCCCACTTAAGCTTCTTCTGATGGTCTCCTTTTCTACCTGAGTGAATCAATTATGAGAGGTCTTTCCAGATTCTTCTTTCGTATGCAGAGGGAGCTCTAGTTAGGGAAAAATGTATTGCTTTGGGACGAATTGTGCATGAGGTTTTTTAGCTCTCAGAACTGTCAATAGCTTCAAAAGAACAAAAGGTTAAACATTTTGATGTAGGAGAGTGCTCATTGGTCTGCAGGATTTAGATCTGCTGAAAGGCTTCAGAAGCCCTGACTTAACTTTGCTTATTGAGTCTCTGAATAGGGGTGTGATCCTTGGATCCAGCTGAAGTTGGTGAGCTTTTACACAGAGCTTGATGACTCAGCAGTCTCAGTTGGTTTCCAGGAAAGGGCTTAATTCACGCCCTTTTCAAACAGAAGTTTAGGAAGGCTTAGAACTACAAGCACAAGTCAGTACGAAACAGAACAGCCACTTAGAAATTATTTCCACTTCCCTGCATATTTAGAACTTCATATGCTTAAGTGAATCTGAGACCCTCTAAAAGGTAGTTCTTTTCCTCTAGTTATGTGTCTTAATGAAAATAATCTGTTACTTTTAAAGAATGGAGTCATGACCTTAAATACCTGCTTAAAGGATTGATAAGATTTATTTTAGCTGGGTCTTCGTCCATAATACATTATCTTTTTCCCACTAATGACTGAGATTAGCAGTAAGTGAAGTATAATTCTTGGTTCACAGTTCCAGTTTGTTCACTTTTCATTGAATTTGAAAGATACTCTACATGCAGTCATTTTAAAAAATGGATTTGTTCAGAACTGATTGCAGATTCTACTGTTAATCATTATGCTATTCTTTATTTTTTTTCTTTTTAAAGTTTAAGTATCACATTATGAGGCAGCATACTTTACAAGAAGCAATGTTAGGTAATGATGAAGTATTTAAAACTATTCCAGAATCAACTGAATTAAGGCATTGGGTAACTTCACACATATTTGCCAGAGGAAGCAGCTCTGCAGCGCTTAACATCTTGCTTTGCGGAGGCGGCTGAGCTTTTTGGGCTGGAAGTCAGCTTAGAGA
>JANHGB010016060.1:0-14100 GCA_026283785.1 Coracopsis vasa | reverse complement strand
GTCAATTCCTGCATGGTACCTACAAATACTCATTTTGCTCCTCTGAGGTTCCTGGTTTATCTTGGGATTCTTATTTATAAATGCTTTTGGTGGAAGAAGTCTAAGCTTCTCTTTCTGGAGAGAGGTATGACTTCATCATATACCCAACAGTCCAGTGGTGGGTGCTTTTCAGCTGGACAGTGAAAGAGATGAACAACTTCCCCTGCCATCTCTTTAATTCAAGTTTGCTTTTTTGAGTAAGGACTCATTCCCAGAGCTGTGGCATCCCAGCACTAGACAATAAGATGTAATAGTTTTATGACAGTTAGTTACACACTCAAGTCATTTCACTGTGTATTTCTTAGGAGTTGGACTCAATTCTCCTGGGTTCTTGATGACCACTGACCTGGTTGTACAACTGGCAAGTGATTTGGCTATTTGCAAGCAGAAAGTTAACATGTAAAGTTGAGGGCTGCTTGCCTAACATGATGCTGAAATAGGGCTTGAGCTTTTCAGTACCTGATGATACCAAGAATTTGCCTAAAGAGCAAGTGATTTAAATTGAGCCCTTCAGCTCTGATCAGCTGCATCAAAGGTTTTAACTATTTAGTGCTGAGCTAGCCATTCCCTTCAACACTTGTTAGGGCTCTCATGGGAAGTTGTCAAAAATGTAAGTCTTATCCCTGAGTGGAACAAACCCATTTTCAGTTGAACTTAAGGAGTCCAATTCTGAGCTAGCACATATGCACGAGTTACTAGATGCATGCAGCATTTTAGGAATCTGTGTTCATTTCAGTCAATGTAAGTGTTTCAATAGCTGAAGCATGTTTGGTAACTCAGTCTAGGATTCTCAGATCTTAGTAATGGAGGTATTTTAATAACATTTGTAAAGGATTAATCTTTTAGGTGCTTACAAGAAATAAACCCCAATGTTCTCAGTAAATGCTACAACCAGTCTCATAGGCAGAAAGTTTTATTTAGGCTGAAAGAATCATGTATATCTTACATTTCTTCTAATGTACCTAGCACTTTAGCTGCTAGTTTGGTTACTCAGATACCCATGTTTCTTCACATCTGTAAATAACCACCAGTTTTTAAAAATCAGAGCTTATTTAAGTGTCTCAAGTCTCTAGTGTGTACACAATGTTTTGAAGTTGCTTCCTTACAGATGCAAGGAGGAAGAATAGTTTTTATGCTGGATGTTTCATACAATGAATGCATACCAAGCTCAGTTTGTATAAGCTGCATCAGGAATTCAGGTTTATGAATTCAGATTGTCTTGGCATTAGTCCAGTTGGGGGGAGAAGGTGAAGTCCACGATGTCTCTGCTGTGGCTGCTGTCATTTCAGTGCACAAGGCTTTGAAGAGTACAGTAGGAAAGCAGACAAAGCTTTTGAAAATCATACAAAGAATCAATGACAGTTTCTCATGAAGAATACTTCTTAGTTTCTTCCTTTAAATGCAGAAATGCCATACCAAAGGAATGAACAGCCTTAGTATGAAATTGTTACAAGCTCATTAAATGTGTTTGCATACAAAGTCAATGCATTTAAAGAAAAGTGCTTTTTGCCTGACAGGAGCAAATGAGCTGACTGACTTAGGTCATGTTTTCCACTCCAGCTGATTTTACAGATGTAGGCACTGTGGCTTTAACACACGCACTTCTGATAGCGTTTGTGATTACTTGTGAAGACTATTCTTGCACACGTTGCTTCCCTGAGCCTCAGACCCACTTAAGAGAGACACAGTGCTCTGACTGATAGCAATTTCAATCACATCTTAAAAGTAATATGGAAGAACTGTTCAGAAAAAGGTATTTGTGCTGTAACTAACAGTTGCTTACAATGGCTCCAGGCTCAAAACCCCTTCATCTGTCATGAGGAGGCAGTTAGTTATTCCCAATGATGATATCAAAGTACTGGTTGCAAAAGGGAACTCTAGCTGTAGCACGCTTACTTTGACAGTGTTCCCTGTCAGGGAAGACTTACTTACCACTGAGCACTGACTTCAGTGTTCACCTAATAAAACCAGACTCAAGCAGAGCTTGGGATGAATAGAACAATCTAAAATCGTTAAAAAGCAGCTTCCCAACCTCAGTTTCTGTTCCCCAAACAGTAGCAGCAGTAGTGTGGGAACTGTGCTGAAGGATGGAGGTAGGACCATGTGCTGAACAGTAGATTATGTGTCAATAAAACCATGTTAACACTTCCATATTTAACAATGTAAGGTTTGGAAGCAAAAGGCTTCTTAAGCAGTAAAAGGAGGGTAAGCACAACAGGCACCCACCATAAAAACCTAGCGAAAGCACTATCACCATCTTACCCCACACAGGCTCCACAGCATGTTCCTAAAGGCCAAGAAGCTACTCTACAGTGTGGGTCGAAGCACAAGTTTTGAACTGAAAGGGATACAAGAGGTGTGACTCAGACCCACACAACTTACTTTCTGGTTTACACAGCCATCCCCTGGGGCTGGCAGCTGACACTGGCACTTGATGCTGTTGCACCAGGCTGTGACCTGGTGCCTAATGCTGCCCTTGAGGGATAATGAAAGCTACTGAGGGAGCAGGCCTGGCTGCAGCAGCCAGGGAAGCTATTTAGCTCTCTCACCACAGCACTGTCGCTGATGGGAGATGAGAAGCAAGGACAACATCTAGCAGTAAGCGCTGCTTAAGTAAGGTGAGGCTTCAGGCTCAGAATGCCAGAGCTCAGCCCTTCATCCTGTCTGGTGTTCTCAGGACAAGCCAAGGAGTTGAACAGCCATGGAAAATTATTATTCCCCAGCACGGCTGCTCCTTGGACTGATTAATTCTTAACTCCACTTTAAACAAGATGAGTTTACAAATTAAAAGGTACCTGAAAAAGGAGAAGAGCTGCTTATAATGCTGATGTGATTTGGCTGATGGAGGCAGATGTGGGATATACATAAGGTTTTTTCCACATTGCTCACCCACCATTTTCCCCTCTTCTTATGGCAGCTAGTGCTTCCTTGTGCATTACTGGAAGGCATAGGCAGTCATATCCTGTGGGTATATACAGGAGGAGTTTGGGAATCCAGATAAATGAAAGTAAATTTAAAGTACTCTGACCATGAAGGATAGATGAAGCTTATTTCCTTTTCTTTGGAGCACTGCAGTAGAAATTCCAGCTTTTGGGTGGCTTTCACAGGACAGCATTAGGGTTTTCCAGATATCTCTTCTTGTCTGCAGCACACTTTGTGCAAATTTGGCATGAAGCTCCCATTGCCTATCACTACAGCTGTGCACAGAGCTCACCTAAGGATTTCATAATGAAGAGTTAGCCATGTACTTTTCAAAGGACTGATGTTGCCACATGTGATAAGAGAAATTCTGATGTTACTGTTTCACCTCCCCAAGTAACAGTACTTTTGTCAAAATTCACGCTGCTCAGCCTTGTATTTAAAGCGTAAGGCTGCAAGTCTGTCATTAGCGTGGCTACCACACTTCCGTTCCTAGTGATGAAGCTGTACTTCAGCTGGATTTTTTGGCACTTTGGTGAGAAAGCTCTGGACAGCTGGAAGAGACCTGCTCCAGCATTTTTTGTTTTCTTCTCTGGATCAATTTTCCACCTGTGAAACCCAAAATCCCACCACCGACTGCAGCTGCAATTCCTGCCACTTTGAAGCCTGCAAGGAGACCAATCGGACCCCCCACCACTCCACCAATGACTGCACCTGCCACGGGCAGAGCTGCCAGCTTGTATTTCGCAGCCTGTAAAGGGAGAGAAAAAAGAGACAAACACGAAATAGTTAGAATTCGTGCCTGTGGTGATGTGCGTTTTCCCCTCATTGCTCTTGGCAATGACTTGAATGCTCAGTGATAAATAAACTTTACAAATTAGTATTTCAAAAGAGATGATCAACCATCCCACGTGTATAACAACGTACTAAAACCAAGTCAAAATTGAGCTGTCTCGTGTATGTACACAGTTGTGAACGGGGCCCTTTTACATGGAGCTGGCTGATGATGCACATATTGCAACAGGTTGTCCAGAGAAGCTGTGGCTGCTCCATCCCTGGCAGTGTTCAAGGCCAGGTTGGATGAGGCTTTGAGCAACCTGGTCTAGTGGAAGGTGTCCCTGCCCACGGCAGGGGGTTGGAACTGGATGAGCTTTAAGGTTCCTTCCAACCCAAAGCATTTTATGATTTATGTCCTGGTCTCCATCATTAAATCAAACGAGAAGCTGAGCAAATGCTCAGACTTTTCAGTGACATGCCTGAATCTGGGTTTGTGCCTTATTTGCAACTATCACTGACATCTGCATAGAATGGGAGTGAAATTGCATGTTATCATCAGCCTGTCATTTTACACTTGTTTGGTTCTTATCAGCCAATCGCTGACTGTGCTCATCTTTGCAGATAAACCAAAGTAGCATCAGAACAGCATAAAAAAAGCAAAAGAAAATTGTATTTTGTAGTCTGGATGTGACAGAAAATTACAAGAGAGATTGATTTATCTTTTCCCTGCTACCTGTGGGTCATTTCTTCCTTATTTCCTTAATTGCTGGCTCCCTCAGCATTCAAGACAGCAGATCAATTGGGTTAATACCAAGGATTGCTGGGAGGCAGAGTACCATTGATTCACCAGCAGGAGCAGATCCCTACCTTCCTCAAGTTTTTCGTTCCCTCTTCAACATTCACAGCAGCACTGTTGACATGGTCTTCAATCCTGTCAATCTTCTCCTGCTGGGCCTAGATGCAAAGGAATTATGAGTGAGGGAACCTGCTGAGAAGCAGCAGTGAGCCAATACACACCATTTTAATGCCTGTAATCAGGGCCCCACAGCCGCTTTTCATCTGCTACACACCACAGCCGTGCAGCCTTCATGGTGGTTCATTAATAGCATCTGATGAACAGTGCTGAAACTACAAACTACTTCAAAAATATCTTAACTATTAAGTAATAATATGGGGTGGGTATTGTACAATGTGTTGCTGCAGTTAGAGGGGGAAAAAAAAAACAAACATATGATTTCCAAATCTTCTCTGTGAATAGATGAGCTCATATTCCAAAAGGAAAAATAAAACCAAGTAGCCTTTTTGCTTCCTGCTGAGTTTCGTGTACCAACTCCAACATACAGAGCCGCACAAAGAAATCTAAATATGTGTTTAATTATGACAGTATAAAATGCTGACTTAACTTCACAAATTGAGTAGTGACAGTACTGAAAATACACTTGATGTTGCTCTGCACTGTACTGTCTGAGTTTAAAAACACATTCCCTTTCTCCAAATGCAGTCAAATTCCCCTGAAGTCTCCCCTCAGAGAACAGTGGAGCAGAAGATAAAGGGGTTTGTGGGTTTGTTTGTTCTTATTTAAATCTCAGCAGTACCCAGGCTGTTCTGTGTCACAAAATAACAAGATGGCTAATGTTCAGCTTAAAAGAAATGGCATTCTGAACTCTCTTCCCTCTTTCTAATACAGAAACTGGTATCTTCCGCTACAATCCAAGCCATGCACATCACATGCTTTCTATTATATCGAATGACAGTAAGATGTAAAATCCAGAAAGTCTTGGGAACAGGAACTCCCCCTTTTTTAGCTAAAACTGCTAACATTTAGGCTATTGAGTAACAATTTCTGCAGCCCCTCTCCAGCCTAACGATCTTACGGGTGGGAGGTGTCTGTATACATGAAGCAGCACAAACTCAGCAGAAAGGCTAAAAACCAGTTTATCCCAACTAACCCAACAGTCGGAAGATTAAAGAACTCCACTGGGAGATAAGAATTGTGGATTTAAATTCCCCATGGCACAGGAAGAACTAAACACTGGGAAGGCAGTGTGGATGATGAAGACCTTTTGGCAGCTTTGTGAGAGCACAGAAAGGGCATGATGAAGGTGAGGGGAACTTCAGAATTTTCTAGAACTGATTAAGTGAGAAGTACCTGAGAAACACCCACCCTGTGCAGTGAAGGCTGTCAGCACCATTACAATTAGAAATGGTAAAAACAAATGGGACCTGGGCACAAGTCTCCGGTCAGCACTGTAGGGCTTCTGCTAAGGTTTAGCTTGTGTCCGAGGGCACTGGCCACAACATCAGTAGGTGTTCTGGTGATGACAGCTTAGGCACAATTACCAGCACTACTGCTGAAATGGAAGACTGCTGCCTCCTCATAAAACTATTTTGACAGAGCCTGGATCAACAGGAGAGCCACAAATAAAACTTTTAGCAATGAGTCATTAATATAGGAAAGGAGGAGCTGAGGGCTTAAACTAATGCTTTTGAACATTCCTCTTCTGTTGGCACTTGAAAATCAAAAGAAAACATTTCACCATAATGCTAGACAATTTGATGTCAACACTGATGTAAATACTTACAACTCTGGAAAGTATCTAATATATGTACCAGCATGGAAACTATAGGTGTATCTACCACAGGTCCCAAGTAGCAAAGATAGCACCTTTGCGCAGACATCTTGGCACACTGAGGGGAAAACAGCTCTGCCTCTGCTGGCATTTTCCTTAAGTTCTTAATAGTGACTAGGATTTTGTAGTGCTGAATACTGGACTGAATAAATCCAGCTATTACAGTTATTCTGCTATTCTGTCACTTTGACCAGGTGATACCAGCTCAGTCTGAGTTCAGACTATGGGCACAAGTATTGCTCATCTCTTTTTAGCCCCATTAGGATTATCCATTCACTGTCCTTTTGTACAAGACTCCATCTAGGATAGAATGCAGAATTAATACTTACGTTGACTAAGAGAGAGAAGTCAGTCACCAGCTGGCTAAGCTCAATCAAGCCCTACAATTAAAAACACCCAAATGTTATTGTGCAATAAAAACAAGAGCACCAGTGTGGCAGTACAGGAGTTCCAACATACCTCTTCTAAAGTTTCCCAGGACTCAGCTGCATTTTCTCGCTGAGGTATTTCAGGAAGGGGAGAGTAGATCTGGATTAAACTCTGGGAGCCGTCCTTCACTTCTGTGTTATGTAAAGTTTCTGAATGAGAAACATGAAGCTTATAAATAAATGCACTGAATCAGAACGCAGGTGATGTGTGAAGTTCCTCACTCTTAGTGTTTCTCAAGAATAAATTGATACTTAACCTAATTCAAGCCAAGTGACAGCCCTGAAAATGATCATATAGGGAAAAGTCTTACAGCGATAGACACTTTCTGAAAAGGAAGTTATTGCTGAAGAAATGGATTAATTCCTATCAGCCCACTTTCACAATCAGTTTTGAGAATAACATTAAAATTATAGTCCTGAATTTAAGGTCAGTTAATTTTGTATCATTCAAGATAAGAAAACTGAGCCTGGGACAAAAAGCTTTTCATTTACATACGACACACAAGAATTTCTGAACAGGCAGTTACTCATTTTATGATTAGGATCCTACCAGTTTGATTTTCAGCCATTTGGGACTAAAAGAAGCTGGAGGAAAAAGCTTTCAAAGCAATGAAAACCAAGTAACACACTGCCCAGCATTCGGTGCTGGATCCAGCTCGGTAACAGTGCTGTGAGGATGACAAACACTTGCAGCTCAGCAGTACAAAGGAGGTATTCTCAAATATCTTCCTTTCTAAATCACCTGGACTGAATGCAGAGGACATTAGGATGAAGTATGGTGGAAAAAAAAAGGGGAAAGAGAGAGAGCTAGGTGGCATGGTGGAGAGCAGATACAATGAATAGTCACACACATACCTTTTCCAGTTAAAGAGCCTGATCTTGAGCCACTATGTATGTAATGGACATATGAGTGATTACAGACAAGATATTAAGTGGTAATAAAGAATAACAACAAACAAGTTTGGCTTGTCATAGCAAGGATTTGGGAATAGCTTGAGAGTGTGAAACGCAGACTGGAGAATGTATGTGTGTAAACAAAGAACATGTTAATTTAGACAACTTCAGTTTCTGAAGGAAAATGGCTGCTTTAGTAGGTCACCGATGTATTAAGAGAAAGCTTAACCTGGGGAAGGCTGGTTAGATATGTCTAACAATACTAAAGTGTAAATATTGTATTAAAATCCTTAGAAACAGTGAATGTGCCAAGGTACTGTAATAATATTCTGTAACTGTTACTACAACAGATACGTACAATGGAAACCAAATAAAAATAATCATATTTATTTTAAAACCAGTAATAATGCATGCTTATTCATGGAATTAATTTAAGATAAAATAAAAATGACACATTTTCATAACCATTTGTCCATTTCTGAACATTTTTATCCCAGTACCTCAAAATACATTAAGGACGTAATCTTCCTACTCTCAGACTAATACAAGTCTTAACATCAATGAAGCTGATGTTCAGCTGTAGCTCCTAAGTCAGCAGAGTAGCAGAGTAACAGCAATGGAGTAAGTGATTTGGGGTTTTATTTTGGGCTTGTTTTTCTTTCTAATTATTTCTACCCCTTTTCCTTTAAGAATCCAGACATGGAAGGCCCTTCATCTCCTACAATCATCACCTCTTCTCCCATAACATATTTTTGATTTATAATGTCAGATTAATTAATGTTATAGACTCAGTTCTAAAATGTTGCTTTTCCCTTTTCAGCAGAATAATTCACAGATCCAAATGTGTCCATTTTCGGCAAAACCAATTCTTCTAAATGTTCTGACACTTAACATGGGTTTTGAGTATTTTATTCCATTTAAATCCTTCACAATCCTAATTCAAAATCAAGTTTCTTTTGCCAAGAAGAACGCACTCTTCTCTAATCACTCACATGCATACTAAGTTGCTTGAAATTAAAATATTCACAATACAAAAGCAGGAAAAAAGCTCACTAAGCAAAATGGCCTCTTCACAAATTGTGTTCCCTACTCCGGTCCGTCCTTAACAATCTTTGTTGACCTACTGTAGAAAAGCACATCCTCCGAAGTACATAATTGATGCTGAAGTTTTGCATGACACACATTCAAGAGAACTGAAAACTCTGAAGTAGGTTTACACTGTTAGCATTTCCTAATAACTAAAAATTAGTGGGGAAAAAATTATCAAGAAAATTCTTTACTCACTTCAAAATACTAAGGTAAAGAACAGGAAGGGTAAGAGAAGGTGAAGTCGCACTTGGGCTGAAAGCATGAGTAAGAAATTTATATTCACAAGTTCACGTTTTATCAGGTCTAACCAATTTTAATAGAACTAGAGAATGGAAGTGGCTCCAACAGCTGACTTACAGCATCTCCCCAGAAATGCAGTAATACAAAACACCTCTGCAGATTTCATAGAGCAGCTTCACACCTCATTACACTCAAGATAAAAATCTAATGCTCTGGAAGATTCAATATGTTGCTTAAAAGATTTTAGTAATTTTAAGAGTCGAGTCTCACCTTTTGTTAATATTTGTTTAAAATGCAATTAAATTCCATTTCTATTGGACCTCAGCCGAGGGTGGTGAAGTGGGGAAAGGAGTACATCATATCACTGACATGCCTTCTAAATGGGCGATTTGAATTTGTAAACTCCTTCCTTCTCTACCAGGTGGGAAGCAACATGCTACAAAGAATGGGCATACTGAAGCTCCTTTGATTAAGATCAGCAGCCAAGATTTGCTTTCAGGACTGCAGCCTCACAGCACAAAAGAATAGGCAATATATTGCATCTGTGTTAGCAATTCAACAGAGCTGCTTTCACGGGCAGGCAAACTTGAAGAAAAAATACCTGTTCCATTGCATTTACTTGTCTGGCTGTCTGTATTCCACTTTAAATGGGGTGAATAATTTCCATATTCTTGAGCAGACTTACAGGAGCGCGTCATTCCAGTAATATTTTTCTGTTCTTTTCATCCTAATCTTTCTGATGAATTTCTTGTCTTTCAGAAGTACTGTCAAGTTCAATGTCCTCCATACATTAATGGTGTCCCAGATTAAAAAAGCAGTCCTGTTCTTTGAAATTAAACTCTAGTTCTCATTTACCACCTATGTAACTATTAGAAAAGCAGTAAGCCAGGAGAAGGCCTTTCCAATGAAATACTGGAATGTACGGAGAACAGCTGCAGAATGTTACCAAAAGAAGAGATATTTTAAATTTACTTCTCATCGTAACAGAGAAGAGCTCACAAAGAGCCTGAAAGCAATGACTAATATTGATGAAGGGGGTCACTGAATACCTGGTATTCAGTGCACAAACATCTAAAACTTGGAGTACAAGACTGAGAACAATGAGATCCCCTCAGATGAGGTATCTACAGATTTGTCAAATTAGATGGTCTTCAAAAGTCTCTTCCAATCCAAACCATTCTATGGTTCTTTATTTGATGTATCTTGACTTCTTAAGTCTTTCTGATACTACTGCACATGACATTCTTGAAAGCAAGCCCAGTTTTCAAATCCACTTTTCTCCCTGTTTGACCGTTAGACTCACTAGCTTGCTAATCACACTTGAAAGAGTTCTTGTAGTTCCTTATGTAGCAACAGGAAGGGTCATGAAATCAAATTTGATGGCAGGTTCTTCTACAATGTCATGGACTGAAAATACTCTTTTGATGTTAAGACACATGAAATTTTCCAACAAATTTAAACAATACTGCTACTGCAGCAATCAAACTAACTACTGTTATGTGGAAGGATTTAATCCTGCTATATCAACTTTCTCATAGATCATTAGCAGAGAACAATGGCCAGTACCACAGCATAGTAAGGGCTTCCCCTGAAGACAGAATGGTAGAACAAGGAATGGACATTTTGTACAGAAAGGAGGGAAGAACACCAAACGTGTTGACTTGTTGCATGTTATAGCATGTTTCCAAGACCTTTTATTTAAACGGATTTATACTGTTTTCTGCTTTTCTGTCAGTTGCCAAGTTAAAATGCTACAGGAATAGACCTCTTTTATATAGAGACTAGCTCCTTTTCCACATATTTCAGCAGTGGCGTATTATACTGTCTGTCATATAAAAACTGTTTTCTTCTTGATGTTGCAAGCACTAATTCAGTGAAAACGGCCTAAATGATTATTCACACATAATTAAGTGTGATCAACTATTCTGCTTCCTATGAACTGCCTTCTATTTCAAGATCCAAGGCTACAGGATCTTTGTCACAGAAGGCAAGTCTCCACTTATCAAAACTCAGTCACAGGTCTTGAGAAAATTGAGGTGTAAGGAAAGAAATCCACTTCTTGATTAACTATTATTCAACTGAAATCTCATTTGTTTACTTCATTTATATCTGGTCAAATAAAAGGCAGACTGGATTCAACAATACACGTATAATAGATGAAGAAATCAAATTCTCCTACCTCCTCCTACAGTTGCAGATCTGGTTAAAGAAGCATCCTCCTGTCCTTCAAGTTGCCTTTTAAGTTCTTCTGCAGATTGAGAATGGAGCTGCAGGAAGTCTTTTATGGCAAGTGAAGCTTCCTCTTTAACGGGATTTATCATTCTCTGCAACAGCAGGATGTCTTCCTGCCGGACTCGCAAACAGAGTTTCTCCATTTCTCTCATATTGGAGCGGAGTTGCTGTAACCATTTTAAAGAGTTATTTTGTAGCTTACTATGTAAGAGCACGAGACACTTTCAGTGGTTAGGAAGCAACTACCATCTCGATATGTTTAAATATTCATTAAAAGTGCTAAGTTTTAATAAACTAAGACAAAAAAAACCCAACCCTCAAGTCCCAGGTTTTAAGCAATCTCTATGTTCTAGGTCACCTCTCCTCTACATCCCCTTTCTTTTCCAGACTGCCTTGTTTGATTGCAGCTCATTTGCCTGTCAAAGATGTCCCCAAACGCTATAAAAGCCCATGCCTCTGATAACACAGTGAACCCTCTCCTTGAATCCATCCTGGGTCTTCCAGGCTCTATTATCTTGTGTCCCCATGCTATTCCCTGGTCTTTTTATGATGCTCTTGCAGAAAAGTCACTCTACAAAAGATACAGTGCTCTGCAGAGAAGGGGTCTGTCCTCACTTAAGGTAGCTCAACCTAAAGATGATCCCTTCCAAGTAAATGATCCTCCTCTTTCTCACTCTTCCTAAGGCAGATGACAGTCCTGTAGCCAACAGTGATACTGAGCAAGACAGTGATTTAATCACCTCAACCAGAGCTCAACGCTGTCCACAAGGGAAGGCATCTGCACTTCCAAGCGCTTCTCACTTGGATGTGCCACTACCTCATAACCAGTCACTAAGACTGTTGTAATTTTAGTATTTGCTGATGCTTCTGAGTTCTCTCAGTTCTCTATCTATAACAAAACATAAATGGGGATGGCAGCTCTCAACACAGCAGCCCCTGAACAGTGCAGTGAGGCATCACTGGGACGTGCTGTTGAGTCTTTTTGGACTACTTCCCGTAAGAGAAACTAAGCTACCTGCCCCAGAAGAATAAGAACCAAAGATCAAGGAACAGATGTTACCTATTATCCTCTCTGGCAAACTAATTTATCCACAGATAAAGACAACTAAGACAACTTCAGGGACAGGGGATAAAGATTACCTTTCCTCCCAATATTTATATTCTTTTTCCAGAAGAAAGTCAAATATATTTGATTGGAACGTTAAATATAATAAACCAGAAAGATTTCTTTAGTTACAAGAGTTTGGAGAAGATACAAACAATTTACAACTAGAAAGAACAGTCTGTGTGCCGGCATCTCCTGTGAGATAAATTTCTGTCAACAGCAAAAATAAAGATGTTTTTTTATTGCCTAGGCTTTTAAAAATCTAAAAATGAACACAACTTGCCTTTTTCTACAAACAAAGAAATTTATAGTTTAAATTATACCACTTAGTGCTTTAGGACAGAGATTTCATCTTCTTATAAAAAAAAGACTGTAATAAAAATAATATTAATTGCATTACGTTATAAGGTGATATAATAAATTATATTACTTCTTGCACTGTTTACCAGTTGGTTTGAGTATTCTTCTCACAACAGAACAAGAGAATGGATTGACATCAGTGAGTGGTTGGAAAAAGAAAGGTTTTCTTCAATAATACAAACCAGGTACAGGTAATGCCTTAGAATGGCAACATCGCTTACCTGGAAAAGCAAGAACTGTATACACTAGAATTATTTTTTAATGTGTATGAAAAAGATAGTAGAAATATAAGTAGAGAAAAAGAAAATTAATTCCATAACAAATGGAGATAAGGCTGCATGATACATAGTTGGCAATCAAAGAAAGACCTACTGATTTGTAAAATTCATTTGTCAAATTACTAAGAGTATATTCTGTTGTATGCTATGTACTACTCGCCATTCTAGGCTGCACTATTTAAGTCACTGATTAACAATAAAGAAAAGAGGGAGATACAAAAAATAAGATATTGAGCTGGACTAGAAACATGGTATCCAATACTTTTCCTCATACGTTTCTCATCTTAGTGTACTCTGCTCTTCCTGTATCTTCCTCCCATGGTCTGCCCAAAAGTACTGATGAAAGGGAGAATGTAATTTCTGTTGTAGCCCACCACATGCCAAAATTCTCAGTTTATAAAATCTTGGCGTTTCATTTAAAAGACAAAACGGGACTATCTAGACACAACATTTCATTATCTACTTTGTGAGAATTATATGCAGGGGACTGAGTGAAGCTGATCCTGCTGTTTTGTTTCAGGGAACAGAATTATTATTATTATCCTGTCTTTGGCCATAATGGGAACAAAAAAAGACACACCAAACAAAACCATGTTGTGAAACAGTAACAATAGTGAGTTTGGGATGAGCTAATAATGCTTTCAAAGCAGCTTCTTCAAATAGAAAGGAAAATTTCCTAGCTGAAATTGAGTTAAAACGTAGCTCTGCTAGGGATCTGCACCACTGCAGCTGTAGCAATTATCAGTGTAGCCAACGCACGAGTATAACAAAGACTGTTACTGTGCAGTGACCAACACAGGCACCAACTTGCTGCTGGAGATTGCAAAAACCCTGAGCAGAAGCTTCAAAAGATATGAACTACTCACCCTAGGAATGGCTCAATCTGATCCTCACTTTCACTGTTCATTGTTACCTTGCTGATCAACAAGAAGTATTTGTGAGAAAGACGATGGAGAAATCAGATGAGATCTGATGAGATAATATATTGGGAGTTGGACTAGATGACCTTTGAAGGTCCTTTCCAACCCAAACTATTCTATGATTCTGTATTTGCCTATCTGGTGAAATGTAATTTTAGTACCTCTTCTTTCATGGTTTTGGCAAGAGGA